>JAULKM010155750.1:0-16849 GCA_032355605.1 Rubia tinctorum
CCTTTGTCCCCCACTTTTCAGCTTTTGTCCCCCACTTTTCAGTCTTTGTCCCCCCACTTTCTTAATCTGTGTGTCATTTTCATTTCGGAACATCATTGTAGGGTGGAGTAGTATTTTTTTTAATCATTAAAGACCCCTTGTAAATATAAAATCAATAATCGTTAAAATCCATTAGATAATCCTTAAAAAAATCTTCAATCAACAATGTTCATACAAGAAGTCATTTCTTCACCAAAAGCGAGCGTTTAAAGTTGTTTGTTTTTTCCAAAAAGCGAGTACTACTTGAAAGGTTTCTTTTGATGACACATTTGATGTGACGACACAATCATCTGGTTTTTGATCATTTTCATCATTTAGTACAGACTCAATAATTTCGTCATATGTGGGCAATTTCATAACTGCAACATTCTTCTTAGGATAGTTCAAAAGATGTTCGACTTCCATCACATTTGTGTAGTGTAAATTAGAAATGACATTCGTTAATTCATAGATATCTTCTTCTAATGCATGTATTTCAAATATAGACTCTAAGTATTCCACACATAGAATTTTATTAGTACATGGTGCATGTACCTAGTCTATATATGTATTTGTACATTAGATGTAAAATAGTTGATCATACGAAAAAAATAAAATACTATATAAATGAATAAAAAAATAATTTATCGATAAACGAATGATATATTCATTTTTCTATGAGTAAATAATCTCATTAAGCGAATATTTTTTTTCTAGTTCGTACATCTAACAAAACATCAATTGGAAATCATAAAACATCAAGTACAACTAACATAATATCAAATGAAAATCATAAAGCAACATCAAAGCTTAAACTGTCAAATTAAATATGAACTTCTAAACGTCAAAGTGAAAATCATAAACATTAACTACAACTAATAAAACATCAACTAAAAATCATAAATACCGTAGAGATATTTTGTGATATATTTGTACCTTAGATAGAATCTTTTCCATTTGTGATTCTGTCTATGACTATCCATATATATTGCACCCTGTATCATTAATAAAACATACGTTCATATTTTACACGGTATCAGAGTCTAAATCTTGAGAACCCTAAAAAATTTCCTCACTCTTAAAAGACCGCAGCCGCTGCCCTCCATTCTCCGTCCGCCGCCACCTCCAGTTCCATCCAGCAAGCGTCGCTCAGTTTCGTCTAGCATGCTGCCACCGTCGCCAGTTCCTTCCAGCACACACCGCTGTCAAGTCCATAAGCCACCGCGTACTGTCTGGTTCGTCCTCACGCGCCGCCACATCCTGTTTGGTTCGTCCTCACGCGCCGCCGCAATCTTCATCCATGTGCCACTTCCGTCCGATGGATCCCATAAATCAAGTCCTGATTGAGAACCTTGATGCTGAGACCGAGGCTCCTCTCGCTCCCGCCAAGCCCGTAGTCCCTGCCGCCGATCCACCGTCATTGGAAGATCCGCCGAAGCTAGACAATGCCATCCCCCCTTTCTGTACCCTCTGCCAACTGCTGCTCGGCATTGATGATTCGGCAAACTTTGATCTTCGGCGCTATGCCGGTGATTCTGCAGCCTTACCTCCCTCGCATCCGTACTATGTTCATCCCTCAGATCACATAGGTTTGCTTATAACTTCTGTGATTTTTAAGGGTGATAATTATAAAGACTGGAGTACTGCTATTCGAAATGCATTTAATACTAGACGTAAGCTTGGTTTTCTTGATGGGTCTATTACCAAACTTTTACCTGGTGAACCTTTTGCTAATGATTGGAGTAGTTCGAATTCTATGCTCATTGGTTGGATTGTTCAGACGATTGATTCATCTGTTCGTTCTGTTGTTACTTATTATAATTCGGTTAAGAAACTTTGGGATGATCTTCATCAGCGTTTCTCAGTTGGGAATGACCCACGTATGTGTCAGATTCGTGCAGACATATACAACTGTCATCAGAATGGTCAGGCTGTTAACGCATACTTTAATCGTTCCAAGAAGTTGTGCAATGACCTACTTGCTTACATGCATCCACGCACTTGTGTTTCATTCCCAGATGTAGCTATCGTTCAGGTTGAACGTGAGGGGGAGATGGTTCATCAATTTCTCATTGGTCTAGATGATGGTTATGGAACTCTTCGCTCATACATTCTTGCACATGATCCATCGCCTTCACTCGATAAGGTGTACTCCCTTGTCTCTCAGGAGGAGCGTCAGAAGACTGTCATCCCAGCCCATGATTCTGTCACTTCGGCAGACACTATAGCCTTTGTTGCACATCGTCAGGTGCAGACCTCTACCCCAAAACTATCGCCGCCACTCCGGGAAACTATCCAGCTACCGTGATTGATCGTTGGAGCCTTCACTGTACACATTGTGGCCGATAGGGTCATTCTATTACTACTTGCTTCTGTATTATTGGTTATCCGGATTGGTTCACTGAGAATCATTCACCTACATCGAAAGTTGTCACAAATTCCAAGACCCGTGCCCTCTTGGTGCTCCGTTCGTCGAGCTACCAAGCCCACAACCTTCGTTTCGGATTCCGACCGATCCACCTTTGTACGGTATTGCCCAAGGAGAATTGGAGTACGGCTTTAAACATGTTCTCTAAGTTTAGTCCTTCTGAAAATATGTCAGGTAAGATTACTTTACCTTGGATTATTGATACCGGTGCTTTGTATCATATGACTGGCGACAAAGATCTTCTTTATGATGTTGAGAATGCTGAAAATGTGGATGTCATTCTACCTGATGGTTCTATTTCTACTATTGTTAAACATGGCAAGATTCATTTTAAAGACATTGTTGTGACTCATGTTCTCTTTATTCAAACATTACGATGCAATTTGCTGTCGTTTGCCAAGTTAACTTCTACTTTAAAATGTCTAGTTTTTCTTATCGAAAAATTATATGTATTACAGGATATTAGCATGAGGACAGTGATTGGCGCGGGTGAACAATGAGGAAGGGTTTATTGGTTGTGCAGATTGGGAGCTTCACCGTCTACACAAACGTCCTTGTCCGTTGCTGCGTCAGTGTCTTCGTCTTCTTTATGGCATCAGGGTTTCGGGAAACCATCATCATCAGTGTTGTCTTCTATCCCAACTATTTCATTAACAAACTAGTGTTTTAATAAAACTGTTCCCTGCTCGGTCTGTCATTGAGCAAAACAGTCTAGAAATAGTTTCCTTGTTAGTTCTTCTAAGGCTAGTCATTTATTTGAACTTATACATTGTGATGTTTGGGGACCTTATAGTTGACCTTCTTCTAGTGGAGCATTTTTATTTTTAGCCATATTTGATGATTATTCCCGAGCTATTTGGGTTTATTTATTAGTTTCTAAGTCTCAATTACCATTGAATATGAAGGAGTTCTTTGCACTTGTTCAGACACAGTTCTGTTATCCCATTCAGCGGGTTCGGGCAGACAACGGAACTAAATTCCTGCCTCTCAGGTCATTTTTTCTAGAGAAAAGAGTTTGTTTTGAGACCTCCACAGTTTACACACCACAACAAAATGGGCGGGTGGTATGGAAGCACAAACATATTCTAAATATTGCTCATGCTCTTCATTTTCAAGCTCATTTGCCTATCGACTTTTGGGAAGAATGCATTCTTACAATGGCTTACCTCATCAATCGCACACTAACACTTGTTTTAGATGGCCGATCACCTTATCAGCTCCTGTACGATCGTGCACTAGATTACAGCCATCTCCGTGTATTCGGTTGTCCTTGTTTTGCATCTCAGCTCCCACGACCATGTGATAAGTTTGCATCTAGAAGTCAGAAGTGCGTCTTTCTTAGCTATCCCGTTGACAAGAAAGCTTGGCATGTTTATGACTTGAAATCACGAACTATGTTTGATAGCCAGGATGTAATATTTTTTTGAAGATTATTTCCCTTTTGCACCTGTTTCTGCGAAGACGCCACCTGCTGATCCACTGTCATCTCAATCACCTGTCATTTTTATGACTCTATTCCTAAACCATTCAACCCGATGGAGCCACTCAGTCTCGATCGTCTGCTGCCAGCTTATGCGCCAACTCAGCTATTCGTGGCCGGTCCGCGACCAGCTCATCCCAAGCTCCAGCCGCCCATCGCTGAGTCACGCCAGCTGCCGCCAGTGTTGACCAAAATGCGGCAGCCTCCTGCCGAGCTCACCAAGTAGGTGCCCGCCTCCCCACAGCCGGCTCCATCAGTCGTACATGCATCACATTCTGAGCCAATTTCCTCTCTGCCAGACTCTAGTCGGCCAGTTCATCCTTTTTGCACTTATCTTCGTCAATCTCCAGTTAAATTGAAGGATTACATCTGTACTATTACTCGCTCAATAAACACCCCCCCCCCCGGCTCTGCTGAACTCGCATCATCTGCTTCACTATCCTCATGTACTCGTTACCCTATTGCTGATTATGTCTCTTGTAATATATTTTTTGATTTCACATTCTAGATTTTTAGCTACAGTTACAGATCTCGCTAATCCAATGTCTTTTATTGATGCTTATCGCCATGATCATTGGTGTGCGTCCATGTCCGACGATATTGATGCACTCGAGCAGAATAATACGTGGGTTCTTACTCCTCTTCCTCCTGACAAGAATGTGATTGGCTCTAAGTGGGTTGATCAAACTAAGTTTAAGTCTGAAGGTTCTATTGAGCGACATCAGGCTTGTTTGGTTGTCCTTGGTAATCGACAGATTGAGGGGACTGATTTTACTGAGACATTTGTTCCTGTCGCCAAGATGAGTTCAGTTCGTCTTTTCTTGGCTATTGCTGCTATTCGTGGTTGGGATCTTCATCAGATGGATGTTCGCAATGCATTTTTGCATGGTGATCTTGAGGAGGAGGTGTACATGTATCCGCCTCCGGGCTATACATTTCAGACGCCTGGGTTGGTTTGAAAGCTTTGCAAATCCCTTTATGGCTAACGACAGACTCCGCGGAATTGGTTTGCTAAATTTGTTGTTGCTCTTCGTCTCTTTGGATTTGTTCAGAGTAAGGAAAATTACTCCTTGTTCTCTTACTTGAAAGATGATTTTTCTCTACACGTATTGGTTTATGTTGATCTTATTGTTGTTGGTTCATCTCCTGAAATGATGATCAAGTTCAAGAAATATTTGTGCTCTAGTTTCCATATGAAGGATCTTGGTGCTCTGAAGTATTTCTTAGTCATTGAGATAGCTCGTAGGACTGATGAGATGTTTCTGTGTCAACAAAAATATGCTTTAGATATTTTCTCTGATACTGGGTTATTGGCAGCTAAACCCACAGATTTTCCCATGGAAAATTAGCAAAATTTAGCATGAGATAATGGTTCTTTGTTTGGTGATTCTGTGCAGTATCACAGACTGGTTGGGAAGCTCATTTGTCTCATCATCACTCGTCCAAATCTTAGCTATTCAGTTCATACCTTGGCCCAGTTCATGGAGAAACCGCATTTGGAACATTGGCAGGCAGTTCTGCGAGTTTTACATTATTTAAAGAGTCATCCTGGTCAAGGTTTATTTCTTCCGGCTAAGAGTTCTCTTCAACTTACTGCATTTTGTGATTCCGACTGGGCAACTTTTACGATCACTCGTCATTCTTTGACTGGTTATTTTGTGATGATTGACGAATCTCCGGTTTCTTGGAAGAAGAAGAAACAATCAACTATTTCTCGTTCTTCGGCTGAAGCAGAATACAGAGCCATGGTTGTTGCTTGTTGTGAGTTATAATGGCTTAAAGCCTTTCTACGCTCTTTGGGTATCGCTCATCCTACTCCGATGCATTTTATATTGTGATAGTCAAGAAACACTTCATATTGCAGCCAACCTGGTGTTTCATGAGAGGACTAAACACATCGAGATCGACTGTTATTTTGTTCGTGACTTGATTCAGTCTGGTGAAGTTATTACTTATCATATTGGTACTTCCAGTCAACCTGCTGATTTGTTTACTAAGGCGCTTGGAAGACAATCATTTCAGAGTTTAATGGGCAAGTTGGACACTCAGGATCCTCATGCTCCAACTTAAGGAGACGTGTAGAGATATTTTGGGATATATCTATAACTTAGATAGAATCATTTTTCATTTGTGATTCTGTCTATAACTGTCTATATATATTGTACCCCTATATCATTAATAAAACATACGTTCATATTTTATAAATACCACAGAGTTCTAGTATTTAAAAAGGAGTTCCCTTCTAATAAAGAAAGTTTTTCCTATCTCAAGATGTGTTTGAATTACGTGTCAATCGATATTCATCCAAGTGAGTCCGGCATTGGAGATGCTCTAAATAACCATAACATTTTAGAAAAGCTTCTAATTTTTTCTTATCTTTTTCTTTTAAAAATAATTTATTATTTCTATATTTCTTTTACTAAAATATTTCCATTTTATTATAATCACATTAACACAAGTAATGTTACCTAAACTTCAATAACACAATTATCATTATCTAAACTTCATTAAGCTCTTGATTTAACATCAGAAATTAAATATAATTAATTTTGATAAATTTTTGAGAAAGAATGTTTTTTCATAAGTTTATGAAAAGACAGTGTTTAATTAGAATAATAAAAAGGTAAAAGTTTTTAGTTGCAATATTAAAATTTATTATTCAACTTGCAATGGTTATAAGTTTATGACCCGATTAATGCAACCCAAAAATTTTATCTCCATTTCTTCTAAATTGCATTTTAAACCTTGGGTTTTTCATAATTTATGGAAAGACCGTCTTTTAAGAGTTGGACTATTTAATTAATAATTCTAATCGCAAAGCACGATATAATAAAAAATTGTTTGCATTATGTTGTCAACCGTGAGCATTTAAAGTCATTTTGACACCACTTAATTTATAAAAACGTTGTTTTCACTCTAACTCACTACCTCTACCCTTCTCTCGACTCTTCCTTCTTCTGTTTTTCAATCCTCCTCTTCTTCTCTTCTTCGTTGAAATTTATTTATGTTAATCACTTCTACCTTCATCTGAATCTACTCTTCCTTTCTCTATTTTTCAACCCACTGCTCTGCCAGGCGCGACAGAGATCTCTGATTGCTGCTCCACCAAGTCACTGCTTAATCGTTGGTTAAGGATAATAATAAAATAAATTGACTTTGTAGTTTTTGAAAAATTAAGATTAATAATTTTAAATTAAACCAAAGATAATATATATTTTATAAACATATTAAACATGGTATAGAAATATTTTTATATTAAATTTAGTACAGTACTAAGAAACATGAAATTTGTGTTCATGATGAATTAATAATTAGAGATTTATACAAATATAATCCTGTGTAACTTTAGTAAGTTCACATATAAGTCTGAGATAATTGTTAGTGCAAAAACAACCCTAACTACTTTACATAAGTGCAAATATAATCCTAAAAACTATATTCCGACATTAACCAGCCATATCCAACATTGATTGCCCAGAAATGACCAATATACCCTTTCAACCTAATACAAAATTTAAAAGGACATAAATACCCTTTGCCGGTCAGTGTTCTACCACCACTACTCTGGTCAAACCAACGGAGCCACTCTACCCCTCCAGTGTTCTGTCATCACTGCTCTGGTCATACCACCGACGCCGCCCCACCCTAGAAACAGCAGCGAACGGATCGCATCTAAAATTCGCCACCTAATATTGAACCCCGCCTCCTGCATCTGAAACCCACCACCCGCATTTGAAACCTGCATCTGAAAACAACCATCCGACCCGCATCTGAAACCCGCCATTAGCATTTGAACCCCGCAACCTGCATCTGAAACCCACCACCCTTATCTGAAACCCGCATTTAGAACTTGTCACCCATCTTTGACTTCCAAGAGGAGGAGCGGTGAATGGACGGAGAAGAGAACGTACAGAGAAGAAGAGAACGTACGGAGAAGAGGGCGTGAAGCTCACCGGAGAAGATGACCTCATCTGACCTAGCAACTAAAAAAGAGTGGAGCTTGTGCGCGATGAAGAAGAGGAGCGGCAAACAGATGAAGAAGAGGAGGGGGTAGCAAAAAGATTTGAACTAGTGGAGAAGCGAGCGGAAAACGGTCGAAGATGATATAGGAAAACAGAGCTAACAAAGAAAATGAGAGAAGCGGCGGAGAAGGAAAAAGAAGGAGAAGGAGAAAGGGAAATTAGGGTTTAGTGGCATTATACACATTTCATTTTTTAAATTATTCAGAGGGGTAAAATAACATTTTCACTTGATGTGGTATTCCACGTCAGGCTTGGCCGAAGTGTTGCTTGCTTCTTGGCTAAAGTTGCGATTTTGGTGGGATTTATAATTTTGAATTTGAATATTCACTTTAGATGTCTTACTTCTAATAAACTTAGCTGTTGAGACTTTGTCTCATTGAACCGAGATTCTCTCCTCATTATTTGTTACTCTATTCCGAATTTATTGTCTTATCGTTATATTTTCTTCCCTTATAAGTTCTTTGAATTCACTTTCTCAACTCTATCATTGTTTAGTGCACTGTCCATTGATATATCGCCGCCTTCTCGTATTGCGCAAAAGGTAACATATTTTTTATCAGAATTCCCATCATTATGTTTCTGATGGGGTTTAACTCCTTTTAACTATTCATTTTCTTAAGTTAAATTTTCTAATTTATTGGTTCTTCAAGCGTCTGAGTTCTTCCTCTTCTTCATCTCCTCTTTATTGATCTTGTTCACCGTCGTTGTTCCCCACCAATTCGTAAGTTTCTCTATCTTTATTCTTCTTTCTCTTTTCTGAAAAAATCTCATAATCGTGAGTTTGTGGGTTGTCTCTATTCTGATAAGTTTGTTTCTTAATTTTCGGTCTGGAATCTTCCGATTCTCTTTTGCAGCCTACGTTTTGTGTTCCTCTTTCTGACTTTTACCAGAATATACCTTCTGTATTCTGTATTTCCAATTAATAGGGTTTTTCTGAATCCTAGGAGTTATGTATTCCCAAACTTCTACCCCTAGTCTTGTTGATCCTTCCGTAGAAGATGTCCAGGTTGATGATGTTAATTCTGGGGAGGATTCCAATCATCCTACGGATTCTTCTGTCGCTAGTAGTATTATTTCCGACTACCACTTAGGAAATTTTAAAAATAATTTTCTTTTCCTGTCTTAGTTTGAGCTTAAGGCTCCTGATAATTTCGAGAGTGTTGGCGCTCCTCCACCTAGTTACATCTCTTATTATTTAGATTATATTAAATTTGGACTTACTTTTCCTTTGTCCCAGCACATCATAGATTTACTCTTACATTATCAAATCGCCTTGTCCCAGTTTCATCCTAAGGGTATAGCAATCATTGTGGTTTTTCACCATGTATGTGAACAAGCCCAAATCCTTTTTTCTATTGAATTACTCCGTAGCTTGTATCAAATTTGTAAGGTCAAAAACTTATCCAATGAATTCACATTTTATCCCATCATTCCTTCTGTTGAGCTTGTCAGTGGATTTCTTAGTAATTGCGGTGTATGGCACAAAAAGTTTTCTATGTAAAACTTTGTGATGGGCGTGAATAGAGTCTTCCAGTTTGGAACTATAATGTTCCCAAATCCAAACTTCCTAAGCCAGGGGGTTCGACTTAATGCTAACTCCGAGGTTGTATTAAGACTCAGCGAACACTTGATATGTTTTCACCATGCTGATTCAGAGAGCGAAAGTGTTTGTTTTCACCATGCTGATTCATACTTATTTTTATCCCTTATTCTTCATGATGTCTCATTATTTCTACATTTTCATCTGACTTATATTGTATACTGGATTGCATAAATGGATTTAGCTAAGGGTTCCGTTAAGAGGTCATTTTTTCTGATGATGAAAATGATGAGGTGGAGGCCACGCCCATCCAACCAAACGATACCATTGCTGATAATGTTCCTCAAGAGAACGTCACCGAAGAAAATCATCAATTAACTCCGCTAAAGCTAAAGCTCATGAAGGGAGAGAGGTAGTTGTTGAGATACTACTAACACCTCCAGAAGAAGGAGGAGAAATGAGCGGTCTGGTAGTTCATCAACTGCTTTACAGCCCCCTGTGAAAATGGGTTGTACTAGCCAGTCTCGTCCTAAGCTTCCACCGCGAAGCCATAACTTGCTAATAGAAGGAGCTATTCCTACTACTCTCTCTAAACTTTCTCTTCATGAAACAATGACCATGGTATGTTCGTTAAAATTTTAATATAATATTTGGTTTTATTTGGTATTCCTATATTGTGATGTTTAACTATCATATTTTCTTGTGCATTTTTATGGAAATGTTATAGGGTTAGTAAGAGTCTTCAACTTGTTAGTGAGTGAGGTTCCAAATTTTCCAAGGAAGACGGTTTGCTCTTGGAAAAGTGTCAGGCTAATGAGATGAAGTGTGTGGCTATGAAGGTCTCTCTTGAAGCTGCCGAGGAACGTGTGCAGGCTGCTGAGGAGCGTGCACTGACTGCTGAGGAGGAAGCCAATAAGCTTCATTCTGAGTTGAAGGAGATGCAGAATAATGGTCCTTCTTCACCTAGCTACCCCAAGTCCTGGTTGATCGGCTCTTTAAAACGAAGTCTTTCTTTAATCTATGTGAGGAGGTTTCTAGCTCCGCTTGCAATGTTGGTTATTACGAAACTTTATTTAAACTGCGAGGGCTAAATCCTACTCTGAAGCTTAAGAAATTGCCTCCACTGCCTATGTTTTAGGCAGTATTGAAGCAGAAGAAAACTATGCCTAATAATGGTTTCATTCTTAATGTTTCTGATGGTGGTCATCCTTATGCCCTGCTATAACACCTCGTTGATCTTCCCACTTTGTCCTCTATGTCTGAGCTATAAGAGTTTGAAGTCGATTATATTTACAATCTTCCATTTTCTTCTAGTGATCCTAGGCCTTCTTCTAACCTGAAGGTCAATGCGAACATGGAATTTTCGCTCAGCATGCGAACAAGGAAGGTTCTGCTTTTGTTGTCCAGGATTCAGCCGCTTCTCCTTCTAATGTTAGTTGATCCTAGTATAATGACTAAATTTAAGACCATTTTATTTGTAATTTATAACAATACTCTGATGTTTTTCTGCACTATATGTACCATTTTGGATATTAATTTGGTACCTCCATTCTAATTTTGCACTTTCTTTTCGTATTTATTCATATGTAAGGTTTTGATAATTTGGTCGACCATAAGTTTTTGAAACATCTTGAATCTTAGGTATCTAATGTTCATTTTCATCGCCATCATCAGTTTATATCCTCCCATTCCTATTACCCTATTAGGCTGGTTGAAGCTACTCAGCCTCTATCCAAGGAATATCTTTAGCTTCTTTCTGCTGATCGTTTGTTTAACGTTGGTTATTCTACTTTGGAATCTTCCATTACGTCTTGGATGGCACGTTCCTACTTCTTCATCATCTCCATCTCCTACTTCTGCTTGCCCTTGTAGTAAGTTTGCACCCGAAGGTTATAATATTGAGTCTCTGGACAAAGATATTCTCTGTAGCTTAGTTAATCTTGAATATGTTAGAATATACATGCATTTGTTCTTCCTAGTCATGTCCAGGAATAGGCGCTATCATTAGGTATTTGTATTAAGTATATGCTACTTAGTATCAACGATCTGGAGCTTGGATGGAAAAAAAGTATAAGAGAATCACAAGACTGTATTCGTGAGTTGAAAGAATTCTGCGCCGAAAAGAACAACCTTATTCAGTGACAACAGTTGAGTTTGGTCAAAAAGATTAGCTAGCAAGAGGAAGCAAAGAATTTTGCAGCGAGCAAGGCACGTGAAGCTTATCAAAAGACCCTGATCATTGATAAGAAATGTTCTCGTATTGACCAGTTATTGGATCAACTGAGAAGAAACTGGATGAATGTGATCATCTTTCTTCTTCCTCAGCTGGGTGATAGAGTAGGTTTGATGAACAGTTCACTGTGAATACCCAACTATGTAGTGAGAATGACCATATTCGTGCTGAGTGTAATTGCCTTGATTCATGTGTGCATCAGCTTGAACAAGCTTGTGTTGACTACAAAGATAAACCTTAAGCCTTTTCTTCATCATCGCGTGATTCCACTGGCCGTGAAGATCTAACTGTGAATATTTATGGGCAGAGAATTAATTTATCTGAGTTTGTTAGGTCACATATTCGTCAACTAGAGGATGAAGTACGCAACTTAGTGGATGCAAACAAAATTACCGGCGAGGATTTCAGCCGTATAACAGATTTTAAGGCGTATTATGCAAAGTATCTTGATCGTATGAAACGAAGGGGTCAAACATTTCATCCTACTTACTTGTACATGAAATGGCCGTACGATCATATTGTATTTGAAGAATGTGAGGCTGAGCAATTTTCACCATTGTGGTGGTTCTTCATCTTTTGAATTATCTCGCACTTCAAGTCATAGATACTTTTTCCTTTTAATTGATGCACAAATTTGCTCCTTCAAATGTTTCAAGTACTACTCTTATGTTACATTGTTTTATCTTTTGGAATCCATTTTTTTGCTGTTGACTAATATAAAACGTTATGCTTTATGCTTTTGCACTTGCATGTTCGTATTTTTGTTTGCAAGATCTATCGCTTACTTTTTTTCTCTGTTCTTATAAGCACGTTCACCTTTTTTTAAAGATCTATAGCTTGCAAAATTGTAAAATTTTATTGTGTGAATTTGCAAGATTTATTGCTTGCTTTTGTCGCTAGTTTTGTGGGCATATTTGCATCTTTGCAAGATCTATAGCTTGCAAAATTAAAAGTTTGTATTGTGCGAGCTTCAAGATCAATCACTTGATTTTGTCATTGTTTTTGTGGGAACATTTGCCTATTTGCAATATTTATAGCTTGCGAAATTGAAAGTTTTTACTGTGCGAAACTGAAAGATCTATCGCTTGCTTTTGTCGTTGTTTTTGTATGAATATTTTCCTTTTTGCAAGATCTATGGCTTGCAGAGTTAAGGTTGCGAAGCTGCAAGGTCTATTGATTGCTTTTTTGATGTTTTCAACTACTTTATTTGTATTTTGACAATCTTCGTAGCTTGTTGCGCTGTGTTTGTTCAAATTTGATTATTCGCGACTATTAGACATGATATTTGATTTTCTTTGCGATGTGCCATAGTTGGCTACTTTTTGTGACTATGGATTTGTCATAAAATATAAGTAAATAATTTTAAGAGTAATTTTCCCCAAAAAACGCTTTCTGATATTTATAATGTATGGTTGCGATGATATCGCCTTTGAAACTAAACAAAGATGCAAACACCGCCAATGATCATATCATGGCTCCTAAACAACTAAATTTTCCCTCTCTCCCACAAAGGATCTAAACATAGAACTTCCTTAAGTTGATCATATGACAAGTGTTGGGTAGTTGCTTCCATCTAACATTTCTAACTCGTAGTAGTTGGATCAGTGCAGTTTCGTTACCATGTATGGGCCTTCCCACTTTAGGCTCAGTTTTCCTTTTTCTTCCGCCAAACTTGCCTCATTCTTCCGCAGAACGAGATAGCCAATTCAAATTTGTATCTTTTTTACTGTCTCATTATACGCTCTGGCCATTTTCTCTTTATACACTGTCTCTGTGATCGTTGCCCGTTGTCTTTTCTCCTCTAGTTCGTCCAAATTAAATCTCATCATTTCGGGATTATTGCCCTCATTGTATTTTTCCACTCTAAAGCTTGAGTTCCCGATTTCCACTGGTATTATTGCCTCATGACTATAGACTAGACTATACTGGTATTTCTCCGGTTGGTTCTCGCACCGTTGTTCTGTATGACCATAGCGTGCTGGGTCTCTCATCCACCCAACTTGTTCGCTTCCCTTCCAATCTTTTTTGAATTCCTTAAACTATTGTTCTATTAGTTACCTCCATCTAAATATTTTCTAGAGGATGAGCTACATATGTGAAATTTTATGCAATCCCTAACTTTGAGCATCATTCGGTAAAGGTCATACTTGTGAACTGTATACCATTATATGTGACAATAGTTTGTGGCACCCTGAAGCGACAAAATATGTTCTGCCAAACAAACTTTCTTATTACTTCTACCATGACTCTTCCCAATGGCTTTGCTTCTAGCTACAATTAGAAATCTTGCATTACCAGCTCCCTTAGGAAAAGGCCAGACTAAGTTGATTACCCATTTGTCAAATGGCCAGGCTCCATATATCCATGTTAAAGCAGCCTGTGGCTTATGCAATATTGAGACATTAATTTGGCAGCTTTTGCACTTTAGCACGAAGTCATGTGCATCATTGAACATAGTTGGCCAATAGTAACCTGCCAGAATTATCTTCTTCGCGATTGTTCGAGACCCTTGATGGGTTCAACAAAATTCTTCATGCACTTCTTTCATGATTTTGGCTGCTTGCAATAGTCCTACACACTTTATCCATGGATAAAAGAAACCTTTTTAAATAAAAATCCCCCCTTCATAAACGTGGTTGTGAGATAGAAATTCCAACTCTCTGACTTGTATCTTGTTTGCTGGTAATTTTCCCATTGCAAAGTAATCTTTTAACGATTTCATCTAGTTCGCTTCTTCTGTATGGACAGTTGACACGTTGTTATGACCATACTTCTGATTGATATGACTTCCACTTTCACATCCTTCTGCCCCATCAACGAATCAAATCTGGCTGTCGCCAATTTACTAAAGTTGCCTGCCTTGGTATTTTCACTTCTTGGTAAGTGTTGAACATCAAAGTATTCGAGTTGATTAGTAAGATAGAGAAATGTTCTTAAATAATTTATCAACTGCCCTTCTCGAACTTTGTAGTCTCCTCGCACTTGCTGGACTACTATCTTTGAATCACTAAAGCACTTAACGTTTTTGACCTTCATCCTAATTGTAAGGACTAACCTTAGATTAGTTCTTCATATTTGGCTTCATTATTGGTGTGTGGAAAGTCAAAACGAAGTGAATATCTGTACTCCTCTCCTTCTGGATTTACCAGTAGCAATTCTATGTCACAGTCTTCCTTTCTAGATATTCCATCAACGAACAGTTTCCATGCAATGTCTGTCCACTTGGATTTCCCTTTGTCGATTCAAAGATTTTCTTGTGTACTTCCCTCTCGTGCATCTGTGCTTGTCATTTCCGCAATGAAATCTGCCAAGGTTTCTGCCTTTATTGCAGTGCGCGGTTGAAACTGTATCTCATACTGCCCCAATTCAAGAGCCCACTTGGTCATTATGCCGGACGATTCAGGCTTACTTAAAATATTCTTAATTGGATAGTCAGTATACATGATGATGCTATAAATCTGGAAATAGGTTCACAATCTCCTTCCCGAATATACCAATGCGAGAGTTAACCTTTCAATTGACAAGTATGCCTTCTCTGCACTTTGCAGTATTCTACTAATGTAGTATGCTGGCACTTGTCTTTGTCCTTCTTGACGCTTCAAAACTGAACTTACTGGTTTTGTTGAAACTGCCAAGTACAGATATAAAATTTCTACGGGGATTGGTGATTTCAGTGTTGGCAACGCTTTGAGCTGTTCCTTTAGTGACTCATACGCTTTTTGACTTTCGGCATTCCAGCTGAACATTTTGACCTCTTTAAGGATTTCAAAGAGCAGGAAAAAAAATTTAGCCACTTTCGAAACAAATCTTCTAAGCGGCGCCAGTGATCCCATCAACACCTGCACTTCCTATACTGTTTGAGGTTGAGGAAGGTCAACTATTACTTGTATCTTTTCTGGGTTAGCCTTAATCCCTTTGGAGGATATTTTATATCCTAAAAACTTTCTTTCCCCACTCCAATTATACGTTTCTTAGGATTGAGTTTTATACCAATCGCACTTAGCGTATCCAAGGTCTCTTTCAAGTCTTGCGCGGAGTGACATATCCTTTTGTTGTTAATGACCATGTCGTCAACATATGCTTCAACATTTCATCCTATTTGATTACAAAATGTAGTGTAGAATACTTTCTGATAATGTTTCTCCGGCGTTCTTTTGGCTAAACGACATTTTCACATAGCAAAACACTCCAAAGCTTGTTACGAAGGCGGTATTTTCTTCATCTTCTGGGTTCATTAGCATTTAGTGGTATCCTTTATACACATCCAAGAATGCTAGGACTTCGGACCCTGATATCGCTTGTACTAACTAGTTAATTTTAGGCAAAGGATAGCAGTTTTTTGAGCACGCCTTGTTTAGATCAGTGAAGTCTATACACATCCTCCATCCTACATCCACTTTTTTTTACCATCACTGGGTTTGCTAGCAACTTTTGGTATATTACCTCCTTCAGAATACCATCTTGAAGCAATGCTCTAACTTATTCTTCGATCACTTTCTATCTGTTAGTAGCAAAGCTTTGTTGCTTTTGCTTGGCTGGTTTGATCGAATCACTAATATTCAGAGAATGGGTAGAAATTATGGATTGACTTCTCCCATGTTCTGTACAGTCCATGCGAATGTAACTTTGTGACTTCGCAGGTTTCCTATCACCTTTTCTTTCACCTTGTTTGGAAGATACTTTCTTATCTTGACACGTTTAGAAGTGTCTTTATCATCCAAAATAACAACTTCTGTTTCTTCTCCCAAATATACTCGAAGTTTTGATTGCTTGAATAAGCCATTGACCGAGATAGTGCTAACCATTTTTGTTTGCTTTGTATTTCTTCCTTCTTTCATCGCAATGACCATACACTATCTAGCTGTTTGCTTATTTCCCCTTATCGTTGTGATTCCTTTAGGAGTTGGGAACTTTATAACTAAGTGATATGGAGCTGGGAGGCCGTCGTCGTGCCTCTCAAATATAGTATTTATAGGCCCTAATTGCGGCTATACTATAGTAGAAAGTCGGGGTCGTCCACGAGGAAAAAGAGGTTTTATCGAGTGTTAAGGGTAATTAAAAGCACACAAAGATGTCACTCTAAGTGTGTGGTAACAAACTTGGGGGGTTTTGATTTTAGAAAACACTA
>JAULKM010155761.1:0-16848 GCA_032355605.1 Rubia tinctorum
TTAGTATACCTTGAATAATCATCTACAAAGGTTATGTAGTACCGTTTTCCACCTTTACTTTCAAAGTTTCTAAAATCTACTAAGTTTATGTGAACTAACTCCAACAGTTCAGTTATTCGTTGAGTTACTTGTTTAAATGGGTTCTTAGCAATTTTAACTTCTACTCAAGTTTGATATTTTTCCAATTGAATCTTTGGCAGGTTGGGTAGTAAGTTCATGTGTTGCATTCATTTAAGTGAATTAGTACTAACATGTCCTAAATGTGCATGCCAAATATCAAACGATTCAATGATATAAGAAGAAGTAGATGATTCATTGATGGAAGTTGTGTTCACAACAAATAACCCCCTAGACATGTATCCCTTTTCCCACAAATTGGCCATTTTGAGTGATAACTAGTTTTCCAGCTTCAAACACCTGTTTTAGACCGACTTTGTTAAGAAGACCAACAAAAATTAAGTTTCTACGAAGAGAAGGAACATAGAGAACATTTGAAAGAGATAAGTTCTTTCTAGAAGTCAGTTTAAGACAAACCTTCCCTTTGCCGAGAACTGGGGCACTTATTGAGTTTCCCATGTAGACTTGTTCACCACTGGCGACCTCCTCAAAAGTTGCAAATAGGTCCCTGATTGCGCATAAGTGTTTGGATGCTCCAGTGTTAACGATTTAGTCTGTCTTATTTTTGACCAGGTGTGCTTTATAGACTACAGCAGCAATGGTTCCCACATTTTCATCTTCGGTGAGATTAGCTTGAGGCTTTTTGTTATTTTGGTTAGGTTTGTTGATGTCCTTGCGCTGGTAGCATTGGTATGCTCGATGACCGATTCTTCCACATACGTAGCAGGATGCTTTGGATTTCTTCAGAGTTGACCCAATTTTCTTGAAGGTGCCAACCTTTTTGACTGGGTTGGTGACCTTCTTGAAGGTAGTTGAGGATTTGGACCTATCAACGTTTCCAAATTCTACAAGGTTATCTTTAACTGAATCGGAGAGAGAATATGGTCCCTTATTTTTGAGGCGATTGGCTTCCTCAATTTTCATGTGGTTGACTAGATCCTCTAGAGTCATATCCCTTTTCTTGTGCTTGAGGTGGTTGTGATAATCAGACCAGGACTCTGGAAGCTACTCGATGAGTATGTTAGCCTGAAGGTTGTTGCACATCCTCAAGCTTTCTGTGAGTACTTCTGCAGTCAAATTCTCGTACTCATGAACCTGGTCTATACGGGGTTTGTTGTCTAACATTTGGAACTTGAGCCAGTTCCCAACCACATATTTTTTCTTCCCAGCATTATCAGCACCATATTTCTTCTTCAACGTCTCCCATATTGACTTTGCAGATTTGTTGGTAATGAATAATTCAAATATGGGATTCGTCATGTTGTTGAGAAGATGTCCCCTAACGGTTTTGTTATCTTTATCATACTTGAGAATCAGTTTGGAAACTGCAGGGGTCGTTTCTTTAGTTTGAGTGGTGGATATACATGTAGAGATTTTGGGAGGATCAGTAAATAGGACATAATCAACTTCCAGTTGTTCAAGAAATATCATAGCCCTTTGGAACCAGCGTTTATAGTTAAGACCATCCAGATGAGGTATTTTGAAAAGTTCATTCAAAATTCTTGTTTGACCAGACATGTTTTTCAAAAAAAAAATTCATTTCAAAATTGTTGGTAGAATTTGAGTAACAATGTTCGTAAACAAATGTATGGTCACTGGCTTTTAAAGAGATAGTATAAAGAAACATAGATTTTTTAGGACAGATTTGGAAGAAAATAGTTTTGTTTGAAAATGAAACTGTGGGCTCGATAAATCACTGCCTTTGAAACGAAATTCACCTAACCCGTAGTGCAAGGTTCTACATTGGAGTTTATTTCCCAAGGTACCATAAAAACCTCCCTTACTCATGCACTCAAGTAGTGGAGGAGGAACTCGTAACTATTCTGCTCACAGAACATTTAGAAAGTAGTGAAGAGGAAGAGGAAGAGGAAGAGATGTTGAATTTGTCTACTGAACTGCTCATGAGCTAGCCTTTTATAGGCACACAAACCAACAACTGCAACTCATAATGTGGAGCAGTCTCGAGAACGTGGAGCAGTTTAGAGAATGTGGAACAGTTTGAAAATCAGTTTTGACTGACAGGAATGGTCATAAATCGAATAAAATTCAGAATCTGGTTGAAAACCAATCTTGACTGAAGAGTTAAAACTATTTTTACCATATCAGAAAGTTTCAAACTTGTTTTAACCGTATGAAATAGAGGGAGAAAAAATAGGATTTAGTTTAAAATGTTTGATTGTCTGAGAAGCCTCATAAATGTTGGGCTCTCAAACTAATCTGGACCAAAAAGATTAATCGACCCGGCCCGCATGCCTTATCACGTCATGTCTGGGCGGTGCGGTCGATCAGCAAAGGTGGTGTGCATGAGGGGTTTTTATTCCTCTTGCTCACTCAAGGTAGTAGTGAAGCATTTCCATATTTAAACTACACCCATCCCTTCTAAACTTTCCATGTGGGACTAAGAGTAAAAACAAAGTTTTTCCTTTTATAATTTTTCCTTCCAAATAATTGATTTTGGGCTGGTTGGCCCATTTGCATTACTAACATAACATTCACCCCTTCCAGTGCAAGACGAAGCTCTCCTGCACGAGCACCAAAGCTCTATCGATGGACTTCTTCACCTTTGTTGCAGCAACCCAATGAGGAAAGGTTAACTAGACCTCATCGGGAATAAAAAAGATGAAGAACAAAAGTCGCACTAGGAACTCACCGGGAAGAAAAAAGAAGAAGAAGAAAGGGGAAAGTGTGAGGGTATTTATGTCTCTTCCCTTATTTTTCATTTTTTTCTTTTTAATTCATGGGCAAAATATTCATCATGTTCCGGCCAAACTTTGTGTTAACAACTGAAGTCAATGGCCCCAGGGTTTGATTGACTCATAAAGTTTTGGTTATTTTGGCACTTTCTCATTTTGCAGCATTATATTGGCACTTTCAACCTAAAGTTATGGTCATTTTAGCACTTTACTCTTGTTTTTATTTATTGCCACGAGCCTCCTACAAATTTAAAAAGTGTGAATGACTTAAGAGGCCCTCTAACTTTTCCCATTGTTCACCTTTAGCCCCCCATTTGTTTTTTGAACACTTTTGCCCCCCGAACTAACAAAAGTGCTGAATCGTAGCCCTTCCATCTTGTCAAAGCATCAAGTTCAATCAAAAATGTTAAATTTAGGGGTAAATTAGTAATTTCACATTGGGCGAACGACTTCAGGCGCCCTCCAACTCTTCCCATCGTTCACCTTTGGCCCTCATTTATTTTTTGAATACTTTTACCCCCTGAACTAAAAAAGCCCTTCCGTTCGGTTGAAGGGTTAATTTCAGTTAAAAATGCCAATTGTAAGGGTAAAGTAGTCATTTTCCTGTTTGTATTTTGTTGTTCTATTTTTTATTTTCTTTATTTTCCCCCTTCCCCTTCTTTTTTTTCTTTTTTGTTTTCCCATTTTCTCTTTCCGGCACTGCTGTCCCATTTTCTTTTTTTCTTATGGTTTCCCGCACTTCTTGAACAACCTCCACCTTTCCAGTGTGACAGTGGTGGGGATGAAAGTTGGGCTAGGATTTGGGCTGGAAAGCGGTGTGGGGGCACTAAACTGGGATGGTGGTGACGGGGGCTAGGGCTAGGACGACGGTGTGGGGCTCTGGGTTAGCACGGCGGTGGCGGGGGAAGTAATGACGGAGCTTAGGGTTTGGGCTGGGAAGATGGTGTGTAGTCTTGGGCTAAGACGACGGTGGTGGGGATAAATGACTGGAAAATCGCTACGGTGGTTGAGGCAGGGACAGGGGAAGATCGACGAGGTCAGCGGTGGAAGGGGTGAGGCGATTGGGATAAACAGGTAGTGGATGTGGGGTGGCCGGAGGTGGCATGAGGTTAGTGAGCGGAGGGGGATCAGCAGTTGAAGGCACCGATGTTGGAATTATTGGCGGTGGCAGTAGGCAGAGCTTGAGTGGTGTGGTTGCAGCAAGTGGTGGAGAAATGGGTTGAGAAGGAGAACATAGGAAGATGAAGGGGGAAAGGGTTTGAAAAAAGAAAAAGTGGAAACAAAAGGAAAATAATAATAAATAAAATGGAAGAGGAAATGAAAAAGAGAAATAAAAGGAAAAGGAAAAGGAAAAGGAGAAAAGAAAAATGAATGAATGTGAAATTACTAATTTACTCCTAAATTTAACGTTTTGACTGAAATTGATGCTTTGACCGGACGGAAAGACTACAATTCAGCACTTTTGTTAGTTAAGGGGCCAAACGTATTCAAAAAAAATTGGGGCCAAAGGTGAACGATGGGAAGAGTAGGAGGGTCCCTGAAGTGGTTTGCCAATGTAAAATTACTAATTTACCCCTAAATTTAATGTTTTGATTGAATTTGACGGTTTTACCGGACGGAAGGGCTATGATTCAGTGCTTTTGTTAGTTCAGTAGGCAAAAGTATTCAAAAAAATAAATGGAGGGCCAAAGATGAACGATGGGAAGAGTTGGAGGGCCCTTGAAGTCGTTCGCCCTAAATTATAATGTGATCATAAAATTTATCGAAATGAGGAAATTAAGAAATGGTAAATAAATGGTACTAGGCCGGTTTAAAAGAAAATGGGTCGGATCCTTCCACTTTTGCCCAAATTCCTTCTTCTTTGCCCAAATTTCTAACGTAAACCCTCCTATTCTTCACCTCCTTTGCTTCTTTCCCATTTCTTCATCTTCATCTTCTTCCCCGCACCACTCATTTTCCGGCGAGGTTTGTTCGTCTTCTTCGTCGTTCTTTTCGCTAGCTTAATAACAAATTCTTGCTTTCCAGAGGCCATAACAGCTAGGGTTTCAGAGATGGGAGGCTCCAGAATTGATAAAGGCTATAGTATCAACTGTAAAAATGAATCGCTTGAAGTGGTAATCGCTAGAGTTTCAGTGCTTAAAGAATCTCCGGCCGGAGGTTGTAACCGTTGAGATTCGGAAACGCTATTTAAGTTTTCGGAGGTTATAACCACAAGAGTTTAAGATCTTTGTAACTAATTCTTGTAACTTAGAAACTATGATAAGCATTGTAACATTAATCACAATTCTGATTCTGTATAACTAGAAATGAATCAAACACATGAAGCAGTGAATATGTGAATTCCACAACCATGAACATGTAAAATACATGTGGTGAACACTGCTATTTTTTAATGCTACTAAAATTTAATATAACTTATGCAAACTGTAACCTTACAACACATACTTTTGACATTAAAACACGCATTTATTTTATAACTAAAGATAACACTTATAAAACATTGGCACACAAAATAGTAAAGTAGATTATTAACTGTTTTGTTTTACTAAAACATGCATTTGTTAGCTTATAATACGTAATTGTTGTATTAAAACACACATTTGTTATAAACCACGAATATGACTTATAAAACTTTGCCACAAAACAGTAAATTAGGTTATGAAGAGTTTCTGCTTTACTAAAATATACCTATGTTACCTTGCAATACATACTTGTTGACCACCTCATAAACAAGTTCAATGGATTAGCCACCGCTGAATCTAATTATTTTCCTCTTATTTTGAAATCAAACTGAATTCATGCTGAACATTAAGTCTGTTTTGGAAAGGAAAATTTCAGTTCAATGAAAAAATACTACTAATTTTGGCACAAAACAATTGTTGTAAAAGACAAATTATTGGGTAACATAAATAAAATAATGTATAAGATAGTTTACATATATTGAATTTATTTCACATAATTACATTCAAAAAAATTATCAATGTCATGTTCTGCATTAGATACTGTATTATTTACCTTACAACTAGTCTTTCTTAGCTTATATGTTGCATTTATTTAAAATATTTTTTTCTTACATGAAATACACAACTGCATATCATACATTAGAAATGATATCTCTTAACTTACAACAAGCATTTCTTAGATCATGAATTTGTTTCTCATAAATGCATTACTTATGCCATTCATGGATAACGTTATTAAAAACCAATATTAATTGATGAACATATAGTACCTTTCAACTTACACACTATATGTGTTAGATTAAATCATGCATTTATTCCACACAGCACACCATCCAAAATAAAGTTTAAAAAATTTAGCATCTTTCTTAAACCATTCAGTCACTAGAATATACAAGTCAAATAGTTTCAATTTCGTACCAATTCGTCACAAAATCATATGATCACAACAAATATATGAAAACATCCAAAGCTGATCTTTATCAACACCTTCATACAAAATTTTAACCATAAAAAAACATATACATCATAATAATCCTAATTTCCAAGAGAAAACGAAGGCACAGAGGAAAAATTTTTCTTCAAAAACTTAGCAACCATCTTGTCAACAAACTCTTTCATCCTTGAATCGTCTATCGAATCCGGAGTTGACATAGTTGCCTCATAGTCTTTGCTGATATTTTGTTGCACAATAGAACTTGCATTTTCTCTCTTCAAATTCTTTATTAAATTCCCAGTGACAACATTCATGTCACGTTTGACCAAAAGGTAAGCTTTGTGCATAATATTAAACAATTTCAAAAAATCAATTAGTAAAAATAACCAAACAGCCAACCAAAAATAAACCAGACACTCACACACATTATCAGTAACTAAAGCTTACTGAATACTAACTTATGCATTATTTAAGTTAACTAGTGCAAATCATAATCTAACATAAAATTACACTATCAGCAGCTATGTCAATGCCATCATTGTTCATCAACCCAGCTGGAATAAAATATTTTGTGAATTCAGGCTTCATAATCTCCTGAATCAGCATGGGTTAGCTTGATCATCCGCAATACCTGCAAGGTTTCAGGAAGTTTTCGGGACTAAGATCTGACGCCCATGTCAGTTTTCATTTTGATGTAAGGGTTTTGTTGGAGGAAATACAATAACTTTTCTATTTGTTCTTGATTTCAATTTATAACCAATGAGCTGCGTGATCATGGTCCACAGTTTTCCTATTATTATTGGATCATAGCATTGGTAAGATGATCATAAGCATAGTTCATCTTTCCTCTTGAGGCAAGGTGCTCTCTTAGCTGTGCAAGCTGTTCTTTGTGTTCATTGCATTGGTTCGCTAGTGCGAGCACTACAAGTAAAATTGCCTATTACTTTTCCTCCTTTACCTTGGTTTTTTGGTTAAGGTCAAATAAGTGAAGTAAAAATTTCTTTTACCTCGATTATTTATATTTTTGAAGTAAATAATTTTTTCCCTCGGTTAATAATATTGTTTTTTACCTTGGTTAGTATTTTAATAGAAGTAAAAAGGTATAGAATCAAAGTAAATAATCTTACTGAATAGCGTGCAATGTCGCATATATTTTTTTAAAAGGCCAGTCGATGTCGCATTAGAAGTCGTTTTCACCAACATCGATTGCGATGGGTGACCGACATTGTATTTATGTAAATGATAGACCATCTAGAGGTTAAAGTTGGAAAGAGTTGACTTTCAAAAAATAGTAAGTATTATTTAAATATTTAAAAAGGTGAGTTTTGTTATCTTACGATTGAAAAAGGTGGAATAAGATGTAAAACCACAACAACCAACAAGTAAGGAATTTGAAGGTGGTGGAAAATAAGTTCTCATGCCTTTTCTGCTTGATTGATGTTTTCATTTTGATTTATCTCTACTAACTTTTATAGATTGTAGGTTTTTTAAAGTGATTCACTTTGGTCTACAATAGTAATTGTTCATTGGTTTTTGAAACGATTGTAGAAGAAGTTGTTGAATGGTACGGTTAAAATGGTTTTTAAACTCTTGCACAGATCAAATCGAACATACAATCAATTATATATTGTTCAAATAAGGTAGTGAAATAATTAGAGAACAATTAATGGTCATGAAAATATCCTTACAATTACTACATAAATTTGATTAATAATTGTTTAAGTTCCAACATAACGGAAATTTGTTCAACTAGCTCGCATTATGATGACCTTGAAGACTATTGGGTCCCAAGCTTCTATGACCTCAAAGAACAAGGCGTCCCCAATGCGTAGGTGGTTTTCAGAAAGTAACTAGCCAAAACCCTTTAAGGACAAAACTTGATCTTCCCACCCATTGGGTAGTTCATTCGCCACTCTGTCCCGTAGCACCTTAGCACAAAAGGGGTCTTGTTATTCGGCAGTAGTGGAACGACGTCCCTCGGGATGTACTAAGTCACCCAAAAAATATTCATTTGAAATATTTATGAATATATATATATATATATGTATAAGTAATTAGCAACAAATAATATGAATTTCAATTGCCTTACCAAAGTTGGGGTTTCCCCTAAATTCTGCGCGGGCTATCAACAATCATCGTATTACGTTCAAGGTCGAAGAAAACATGCTTTGGGTTGCTCCGTTGTGAGGTGAACTATAGGAAAACCAAAAAATATTAGTTTTATAAAGTGTGAAAATGTGTTAGTATATATTTATGTGAATTGGTAAAACCCCTGAAAAATGGGCCAATTAGACGATCCTTCGTCAGCCATTACTCCTACATCAAGAGTGAAAATGTTAAGTGCGAACTGCCCTATGGAATGAAAGGTGCGACATTGGGAAGGTCGTCGCAGGTGCATGCCGGTCCAAAGCAGTGGTTTGGTCGACATGTACCAGCGACTTCACAAACTTTTTGGTGTAACCGAACACATGATTGACATTAGAACGAGGTCGCATATGCAAATCCAAAGAAAACTTAGATGCCATAATGCAACATCGGTAACATTTAGGTCATATCGAAGGTCGGATCGACATGGATGTGACATCTCACACTGAAGACCAAGCTAATAGGAATAAGAATCTGCAATGTTGCACCCTAATCGTATAAACCGAGTTGTGACATATAGGTTATCTATGTTGTAGATATCAGAGGAAGCTTCAGGGATAAACACATAAACCTAGAAAAAATGAAGCTTTATCAACAACAAATTAAACAACAACCCTTTGGAGACATAGAAAAACATAGTACCTACGTTTACAATTAAGGGATGTTCGAACTCTCATAAATCTGAGAAAAAACTCAGTAACTAAAAAAATAGAACACATTCATATGCCACAAATCGAACAATGTATAGTACGAATTACAAATTTAGGTGTTAGGAGATTAGAAAAACCATACCTTTTTCCAAGAGTGAGGAGAAGGGAGGGAGGAGACAGATGGAATTTGCAGGACACTTGTGAAGAAAAGCTTGAACTAATTGTTAGGGCCCCCCTATTTATTCTCTTTTTGAAGCGACGTCTTTTTCGAACCATTGTGAAGTCTATTTCGCAGTATGCAACGTCGCACCAATGTCGGATAAGGTGACATAGTGTCGACCCCTTGCTGACATCCCAAACTTACATGGGTCTAACAATTTCAGACCACCAAGTAGCTGGTCAACAGTTTGAGTAAATATTCATTATAAAAAAAGTCCTTTTCAGTTTTGTTAAAATATGAAAATATAAATATTGTTCCAAATACGAAATTACTTGTTTGATATAAATGTTCAGATCAATTCTAGGCTAAACAAATAATTATATCTAATGGAAAGAATTATAACATTAAAAACTACAGGTCCAACACCATTGATCAACTCGAAGTAGAGCGTGTCCCAACCCTGAGTTCCTTAGCATTAAGAAACTCCTTAAAACCCTTCGGTGTCATGGTCTTCATCCTCCTTTTCCTCGAGTAATGCATGTGATACTCCATTCTGTTTCACCTGAGCACAGTGGGAAACTTACACTACGGTAGGAGCTCCACAATCTGGTTAGGTACTTACTGAATTATAAACTCAAAACCATGTTCAGTAAATATGAAAGTAATATATAGAAATTTTTTATTGAAAATAAAATTCATATGTAACAGGGATTACTTACCAGAATGGGAATTGACCTGAAGTTCGTCTGGATTTTGATGTGGACATAATGCGGAATGATATCGCCGAATGTAATCGCGGACGGTAATCATCTGAATCGTTACAGATTCGTATTGCTCAATGAAATTATTGTAAATTAAATTAGAATATAGGTAATACAAGGAACTCTTTCTTTCTTTAGCGGTAGCGGCATCATCATCTCCAAGTACCTCCCCTTCTGCTACCTTCTCTTTAACATGTTTTAACTAAGAATTTGCTCGAGTGGGGTGATCCTGATAGATTTCCTCAGCATTAGTGTCATGCAGTTGGAGAGGCAGGTTCTCCATCTCCTCAGGTTTGTCATCGGGAATGAATGACCTGTCAATCTTATGCCCAACTAGGTTCATATCTGACATTCAACATACAACTTAAGTAAGGCGAACACACAAACACAACTGAGCATTACGAAATCAACAATGGATAATAATAATTCATAGGAAATAGAGAAACCATCAGATAATAACAAACAAACATCTTCACTATCAGATTCATCAGGGCATAGACCTATCTAGTGTTGGCTGAGTTTTAAGACAACCTCAGAATTAGCGGTAAGATGAAGCCCCCAACTTGGGAAGCTTATATATAGGAACATTATAGTTCCAAGATGGAAGGATATGTTCGCTCTCAGGATCTAGTTTCAAGTAAAAAAGTATTTGTGGCACACACCGTAATTATTAGGAAACCCACAAATGAGCTCAACAGTGAGGATTAAAGGATAAAAAGTGAATTCATCAGATGGATTTTTCACCTTACGAAGCATATAAAAACTAAGAAATAACTCAATTGAAAAAGGGACACTGGCCTAGGAACACACATAGTGGAAACCCATAATGATGGTGATATCTTTAGGATGAAATTGAGACAACGCGATCTGATAAGACAGAAAAATATATATGATATGCTGGGGAAGGGGAAAGACAAGTCCAAATTTGAGATAATCTAAATGGAAAGATATATAACGAATAGGAGAAGTGTGAACACTCTCATAATCAAGAGGGACTTAGAGTTCAAGCGAAGACATGAAAGGAAAATTAGTTTTTAAGTTTTCCAAGCAATAGTCGGACCAAACGCTATTAATGGCAGAAGAACCGATGTGATGATCGGAATCCTCCCCAGAGTTAGCATCATCAACCCAGACATCTTCTATGGGAGAATCGGTAAGACTTGGGGTAGACATTTGGGCATGAGTGATTCCTAAAATTTAGATGAAAACCTATTAATTAGAACCACAAAATACAGATGGTATATTCCAGCAAAAGCTGATAAAATAAACACATAATACACGTCGTAGAAGACAATTGTAGAATTCCAGGACCAAAAAGTGAACAACAAAATTGATAGAATAGAGACACCGTAGAAATTCACAATCGAGAAAATCATTTAAGAAAGGGCAAGAAGAATAAAGACACATAAACTTAAAGTTGAGAAGGCGGAGAACGACAATACACTAGAACAATAAAAGGGGAAGAGATGAAATATTGAAATGTCCGAGGAATCAATAAAACTCAGTATTTAAATTAAGACACTGAAACATAAAAAAGGATGAGTTAAATCATCAGGAAACACAATGATGGAATTCTAACATAAAACAAGTTAATTTTTGCGGAATACAAGAAGGCGGCGGTTTATGAATAGGTGATACACTGAACAGTGACGGAGTTAAGTCAATAAATTTGAAGCACTTATAATGGAAGAAAAGATAATGGCAAGTGAGAAAAGTTGAAACAACGCAAAGCTTATCAGAAGTCCTACACCTAAAGTATAAATTCAAATTCAAATTCAAATTTAAACACTAAGCATCCGAATAAAATTGTAAGTATAGCCAAGAAGCACGCAACACTTCACAAAGACACTATGAGTTACTGTAATGACGAACTTGTTATTACAGTTTAGGAAATAAACTAAATAGCAGTTCACACACATTCAAAAAAACATAGTCATCGCTTCGTGTTTTATGGACTTCATGACTAGGGGGAGGGGGGCTTATGGTGTATACCTAGCCTACAACCCACAAACTAGAAGTTGTTGGCCTTTAGACCCAGCCCAAGACTCAACCACTAACCATGAAAGGTGGAGTCATGTCCAAGATGACTCAACCACAAACCAAGAAAGGCATAATCATGGTCAAGAAGACTTAGGCACGAACCGAGAAATGAGGGGTCACGTCTAAGACTCAGCCATGAATCAAAATTATAGCAACCACGATGCAACCCACTATCTGAAACCCTATAAATCCGGAGCCACAATTATAGTCTACTATAAATATAAGGAGAGCAGCAATGGCTCAAGCAAGTGGCACTAGACTGAGAAATACCAATTCTCTTAAGGAAGGGACTGACTTGATCGTCGGGGCTCTTTCCCCGGAATCACTTTCAAGACCTTTCTTACAGGTTCACGTTTATTGTACGATGGATATCAGTCATCTTTCCTAATCGGGAATACCACATTAGCCACTATCTACTTAGTTGTATTTTGGAAGCATTCAGGACTATAAATTGTATATTTGAGAGGTATGCTGACGACCTCCCAGGTAGGATTTTGGTGAAGCACCTCCTCTGTTATAACCTTGTCCACCCATATATAGATTCCCTTGCTCTTGTTGATTGTCTCGCCATCGAAAGTTGGGGTGATCACGGTACCGAGGGTTGAAAGAATTGGCGTAGGGTCTTGGCAGTTGTCTCCTCCTTGGTTCCCACGGAACCCTTGTAGTTGCTCCCTACCAAATTTTTGGTTTCCTCCATTATACTCCAAAGTCTTTACCTTCTCAATTCTTTCATCACTTGGGGACACATATCTGTTGGATGATCCAAGCTACAAATGCCACAAACCTTCACTTGATGAGTTCTCTCCTTCATAAATTCCTACATCATAGAGGCAAGTGCTTTGACTTGTTCTTCTAACTTAAAGGAGTGAGTGGGTTCCTCCAACATCTTGGTCCTTGACAAGTTTCCGAATGGGCTTGTACGATTTCCATCTCTTCAAAAGTGGCCATACCATATTTTAGGCTCTTGTTTGCTAATGATCCCTTGCATGAAACATTCACCATACATATATCATTGTCACAGAGACCCTCAAAAAAGTAATAAACTAGATCCATATCTTTAAATGGATGGTATGGGCAGCTTTATAACAACCTTTTGAAGCATTCTCAATACTTGTAGAGGGACTCATTAGGAAGCTATGAGATGTTTGACAGTTGCTTCTTCAACCCGGCGGACTTGGAAGCGGGAAAGTACTTCTCTAAAAATCTATGATTCATATCCATCCAAGATGGTATACATCCCGGTGGGAGGTAATACAACAATTTTTTCCCGCGTCTTAGAGTGAGAACTGAAAGGACCGTAGAGCGAGACTCCCGAAGGTATCATATTTGTGTAGACCAAGTGAAACTCTTACACATGCTTTTTGGGGTCCTCGCCGACCATCCCATGGAATGTTGGAAGACACTGAATCATACCACTCTTCAACTTGGAGGTCACATTATGTGAAGGGGTTGGAAAACAATACACAAGGCACTGTAAGAAACATGACCTTTTACCTCGGTTCTGCAGGACTTTTTACCTCAGTTTTTTGTCCAAGAAGAACCGAGGTAAATAGAGCCGGTGTAAAAAGTACTCTTACCTATGTTTTTAACCGACGTTAGTAGGTTTGATAGCCATTATCAGTCAAAGGTAGACAGATGATCATATTATATCATATATGTGACATCGTTAAAGTTGTCCTTAGCATCCACATGCATGCAACATAGACCTTAGCAAGAAGGCAGTCAATGGGAGAGGATATACTGCGTCATCGTCAAAGTCGTTGTTGGTCGACGTCACCGAACATTGAAAGGGAAATCATGTGTTGTGGGGGACCCACACTGTGTGCAAGCTGACGTGGAATCATGTTGAATATGATGTCGTTTGAATGGCTAACATCAGGAAAAAAAGAACAACGTGGCACCATTTTGTGTGACATCTCTGATGATTCTGTTAGACATGATTTCTCGTACAATATTATAATATTTAATATTTGATCACCCAAGTTATCGTTTATCGATAGCCATTACATGTTATTTAAAATGCAATAAATCATGAAATGGTAAATGTCTCACAACAATCAATTGTTGTTGATTTAATGTTGAAAGCAATGACGTGTTCAAACCAACAAAACTATAACATATAATACAAATACAAGTTACAACATATTGAAATACATAAGGTTAATATGAAATTGAAAAATTAATTGTATTGAACCACATTTTTTTTACGTTGTACCACATTATGATTATCAGGGTGACTAGTGAAATGACAAGTACATCCATTTACATGTTTAAAGTCCATCGATGACTTCTCTTGATCCTATTACAACCAATAAAAGTAAACAAAATTTATGTTAGAATTGGGCAGTCCCTAAATGAAATAAACATAATGTAGTCAGACGTAGACAACATTAATCTTAATTTTAAAAAATGTATCTAAACTGGTTTAAAGCGATGTCACACGAATTCTAAATCGATATTGTGAAGACCGATTCATGAGCAACGTTGGACATTCATAGAAATGTCAGTAATTCCTCGATCTATGCAACGTCGGACCTTTTTTAGTACTATTTCACATGACCCGATGAAATGTGACCGAAGTCGCACATTCAAACTATATTCATACAAATCTAAGCATTTTTTTTGCACTCCTTGCAAACATGGCTTTATCTTGGAAACAAAAACAACATACAATATATAACATGTAACACAATCATTATACCATGAAATTTTAAATCTTTGATCAATGATGAAAAAAACATGTAGTAGGATTATCAAAAAAATTGCTAAATTAACATGGAATGGATGGAAAACTACCTCATTTAATTTGAACCCGGAGATGCTCCATCTTTGGATCTTGTTGATGTTTGAGAGAAGCAATTTGATTGAGCCCTTTAATTGTTGTTAAGGTGTGAATGGAATGAATAGTGTGGAGCTTGGGTTGTAGGTTTGTGTTATACTTGGGAAATGGGTGTTAGTGCTAAGCTTTATTGACTTGAAATCGGGCGGGGGAAATTTTTGGTTCAAATTTTCTGATGAAATATTCATTTCCCGCTTAAATTTTTAGATTGACCGACGTCGATTGTTGTTTGGTTTTAGTATCATTCTATGTGAAATGATTGCAACGTCACACATAAGGTCCATAGTTTAATTTTTGAAGAGTGTTGTAAAATACTCGATTTTAAGATTGTGGCCCTTCTGTCGACCCGTTTATGCCCAAAGCGGAACAACATTGTCATCAAAATTTATTTTTTTTAAAATGTAAACTCCAATTTTGCATTTCAACCTCTCCCGCTTTATAAGAGGGACCTAAGTGTTAAAATCAAAAAGTACACTGGTTGTCCTGAACTAGATTTCGATCTTCCAGAAAATAAATTGTGTCATCCCTAGTCAAACTTATAATAATTGAGAGTAATAAAGAAACTGGTCTAATTCCACATTGGTTTCACAAGTTCTTCCCGAATGAACCTTGTATACTTATAAGTAACCATCAACCATCGATTTCACTCACTTGATTGGAGGGACTTAAGTGCAAAAATGAATACAATTCACCGGTTATACCAAACTCTATTACGATCGTCCCAACAAGAAACTTTTTCAACTACAACTTATAATAGCCGATGAATGACCCTTGTATACTTATGAGTAATCATCTACAATTACTCTACACCATGTATGAGTGATTTTTAAAATTTGATGGATGGAATTTTTAACCAATTTTTTTCATAAAAAACATATAAAAGAAATTTTCATTTGATTCTATGTAGTGGAAATTATTGTTCTAACGCTGATAGTAAGGATATTAATTAAATTCTAACAAAAATGATTGAATACACTACAAGAAAATAACCTATTATTTTTCCTTTTTTACCTCAGTTTTTTTCGTTAACATCAAATAACCGAGGTAAAAAGTTTTTTTACCTCGGTTATTTTTTCCGAAGTAAAAGATATTATATACCTCAATTATAAAAAAAATTGAGGTAAATAATTACTTTTTTACCTCAGTTATTACATGAACTGAAGTAAAAACTTAAAAAGAGGTAAATAATGTTGTCGAATAGCGTACAACGTCGCACGTGTTGTTTAAATAGGTGAACCGATTTTGCATGAAACGTTGTTTGCACTGACATGTGTTAAGATACCGAAGTCACAGATATGTAAAAGATATGTTAAAGTAAAGATTTTGACGGTGTTAGAAAAGAATGATGGTCGTGCGCTTCTCCCAGTTTTGGTGTCTCTCTCTCCTACCAATATCCCATCATCACGATTAATTTAGAAGTATGTAAAAGGATAATTATGCACTACAGTAGCTAGCAATCATTGTGCTACAAAACATCCTAGAAATCCTCCCATCTTTCGTACACGTCCAGTGCACCATTTGTTCAATGGTTTTTAATCATAGAATTATGGTTTATAAAATCACGCACAAATCAAATCGCACATATATATACACCGTAAATTATATAATGTACAAATAAGATAGTTAAATAATTAGAAAAACAATAGTAATGTAATTATCCATACAAATAGTACATAAATTCGAATAAGAGTTGCCTCAATATAACTGAAAATACAATAAACTCAATCAGCTCGAACAATGATGACCTTGAAGATGATTGGCCCCTCCAACTTCTATCACCTCGAAGAATAAGGTATCCTCAATGTGTAGATTGTTTCCCCTAAGGAACTCAACAAAACCCTTTGGGGAAAGAGCCTTGATCTTACCTTGTCCCGAGTAGTTCATACACCACTCTATCTCATAGCACCTCAACACTACCTAGGTCTTCTTAGTAGGAAAGAGTAGTGGGAGGTCGTCGTCGTGCCTCTCAAAGATGTAATTTTTAAGCCCTTGTTGCTTACTAACTACAACTAAGTAGCTAGTGGCAAGTCGGGATCGTCCACAGAGA
>JAULKM010155780.1:0-16847 GCA_032355605.1 Rubia tinctorum
GTTATCTCTATTAATCGGATGATAGGGAATTCTACGTCGTTTTAGAGTTCACCCCCTTTTTTTGTTATGATTTCTTAACATATTTGATCGTCGATAACTTATAACTTATAAAAACACCGTCTTTCAAGAGACTGACTCTAACTTCAGTTCAATCTAACTTGTAATAATCACCATATAATCTTGCATGTTAATATACTCTCTAATAAAAATAAAAAAAGGTTTCAATTGTGATGAAAATGTGAAGAATAATGTTTTTGCAAGATGAAAATATCGCATCGCAAAGAGGAATCATATCCGATTAAGCAATCGAATACTCCTGATTTAATTTATAGCTACAGAAAGAATAAAAGGAGAAGAAGAAAAAAAACTCTTCTTTTGGCGGATGTTGACGGATTGGGCCACGTAGGAAAGTGCAGTTGTCCAGAATATATGGTCCAAAACCGTATTTATTATTCAACAACAAACAAAGAAAATAAATGGTTAATAGTACTCTATTAATCGATCGATTACTTAACCATTACTTATTAAATTTTAATATTTGAAAATGATATACTCCCTCCGTCCCACCAGTAATGACCTATTTATTTTTTCACGATTTTCAATATCATGTTTTTAACATCTCTACCTACATATACTGATTTTGCATAAAAAATTGATATTTAGAAAATGTATGTTAAGATGAATTCAACAATATCTCACGTGATATATCTATTATATAAAGATTAATTTATATTTATGGTCAAAGTTTGTCAAATTTAACTTTAAAAAATAGTAATTTGTCATTACTAGTGGGACGGAGAGAGTATTTTATTTACAATATATTATCTTCAAAAAGTGAGAAAAAGTGTTACTTTTAGATATTTGAAGGATAATTATTAAGATTATCACCACACATCTAGTCTTGTACGTAACGAAAAGAAGGTCATTTTCTAAGATTAGGATAGACCTAAAAAGTCCACATATTCAGGCCACGTTTGTTTGGTGTGTCGTAATGGGATACTTTTGGGTTTGACAATACATCAAGCCAACTTAGTTTTCATTCTTGGTTTGATATTTTTGTGACAAACACAACTTACTAAGAGTAGGAGTGACACCCTTTCTTTTGACACAAGAATTTATGAATGTAAAATTAGTGGTTGAGAATTCATTGAAAGAGTAAAAGTAAATTGAGTGGATGAAAACAACCTATAATTTGCCAAAAAATGAAGTGTGCCAATGTTAAAAAACCATCTAAAAAAGGAAAGTGTGCCAATGTTAAACAACCGGAGGGAGTATCTTTGTTGATGCTCTTTCTAGGGAAGCTGCCTCCATTTAGGAACCAACTATGGTTTTAGACCAAACTCTTGAAAATTAGATGTACTGTATTCTTAAATTCAAAGGTTTAGGTAATGTTTGTTATTAATTTTATAACTAATTATCACCAATGAGTGACTAGCTAGTCAATGCCCATCTTGCCAAATCCAGTACTCCCCGTCACAGTTACCTTTTGGACACTATTTTCAATCAAAATTTGACCGCATATTTAAATAGGTATATGAGTAAAAACATTATCATATGTGATATATTTGAATTCATCGTAACAAATAGTTTCTAAATATTAACTTTTTACTTTTTATTTGCAGTTACCATATGTAGTTAAACATATTAATTGTCAAACATGTTTGTTGAACACCGTGATAATGGTTGCTATGCAATTTGAACTGTGGCGGAGGGACTACGTTCATCAATAATGATGTGTTGAGATCAGGGTGCACAAATAATTTTTTAAAAATATATTCAGATTTTTAAATAATTTAAACTAAATTTAAAATATTTGAATGGATTAAACCGTATTTGAATACTCCATCCGTCCCACTATTTATTGTTTAATTTGACTTTTGAAAGTCAACTGCTTCAATGTTTAACTATTAATATCTTTATTTATGTGTAAAAAATTACAGAAAATTATAATTTAAAAATATATATTATGATGAATCCAACAACATATAATACGATAGTAGTCTTACATATAGAATTTAATGGTCGAAATAGGGTTAGTTCGACTTTCAAAGGTCAAATTAAGCAATAAATAGTGGGAGTATGTAACTCACAAATCAATTCTAGATTTTAAACCTGAATCAAAATTTGACCTGAAACCTAAATAATGAATTAAGAAATTAAATATGCATATAAATATTATAGAGTTGTAGTATTAACTTTATTCGATGGTTACAATAATACAGTGGAACCTTAGAAAGAATTGCACAAGTGAGATTTTTGGCGAGCAAGTTTGGATGAAGGATATATAATATATTTTTTTCCAGGTGGATTAAGATTGGAGGCGGATTGGTGTTTAACTAGCCGTTTATGATCGTAGCGGCCGAAACCTACCTAGAAGCCCAATTTTCGTCCATTTCTATATTTAGTCTTTCAAGTTACTTCAAATTAGAAGTCTATATTCTCACACTTTGAACATTAATAATATCCCATTCATCTTTAATTATTTTTAAGCCCTCCAATAATTTTTTTTATACAAGTGAAGGACATCCAATTAATCTAACGTAACTCAGTTATGAAAAGTTGATGGAGAAGTTGAATGGAAGCTTCGTCTTGGTGACGATCTTCAAAGATTTTGATAAAAGGAAATGAAAACGTGTGTGGCTACCAAGTAATCTTTTACCTCTTGTCCTTATCCATACAGCTGAATATTAATTGTGGTTTAAACGAGTTTTTGTTTTATAAAATATTTAATCACATTATTTTCAATTGATCTACTCCCTTTGTCCCAACTGCAGAAAGAAAGAGAAGTGTTTTTTTTGAGAACAAATAGTTTATTCAATCTGGTTATGAGGTCGGCCGAAAGTAATGTTTTTTCTTTTCTTATGCTGACTGATTACTAATCAGCGGTACCACCAATGCAGAGGCACCACTATCCACCACCCCAACGCAACAGCGCCATCGCCCACCACCCCAATGCAGCGGCGCCACCACCCACCACTCCAATGCAGCGGTGCCCTAGCCACCAACAACCCCGCTCGACTTTCCAACGCGACGGCGGAGTGGGTGAGATCCCAATCGTCTCTTCTCCGATGCGACTGCAAGTGGAGCTCCACTCGACAACGGCGTCAGAGGAGGGGCAGACGGTGGTTGAGAGGGCGACACCGAGGCAGGAGAGGGGAGCGGGAGCGAGCGAGGAGGAGAAAGAGGACGACGGAGAAGTGTTTGGCGATGGAAGGGAGGCAGTTGGATCAGAGGAGGAAGAGGCGGACGGTAGTGGAAGGGAGGTGATTTTGACAGAGGTGGACTGGAGGACCGGGGTTAAAGGGGAAAGGGTTTATGATTTAGGTAAAGGGGATGGGTTAGGATTTATTTTGGGTTGGGTTAGGAATTTATTAAAATTTGGGCCACCCCAATTTAAAAACAATAAAAACTTACCCAAATGGGAAAAAATGAAGAGTGCAAATTCAGGTGAGACGTCCCAAAGAAGAAATAGTGCAATAGAGTTGGGACGAAGTAAGTATATTTTTATAAAGAGAAAGTCTTAGGAAAGGCAACATGTGTATAATCTTATGGATAATCCACTGTATTTTTTACCCTAAATACTATAATTTTTTTATAAAATTAAAATATTTTATTATAAAAGTTAAAAAAGTAATATTTTTTATTTGAATGTATATATATATATATAAATATAATATAAAGAATGTTTTCAAATTTAATTTGTAATTTAACCAAGGCAAACTCTTGGGAAAGATCGTCTTTCTATAGGCTTATGGAAAAACGAGGTTTAATTAAAATAATAATAGGTAAAAGGTCTTAGTTGCAATATTAAATTTTTATTAGGTAACGTGTAGTAGTTATAAAGTTTATAACCCGATTCGTGAAACCCAGAAATTATATCTTCATTTCTTCTAATTTGCACTTTAAACCCTGGTCTTTCCATGACTTATGGTAAGACCGTCTTTCAACAGACGAACTCTTTAAAAAATGCAGTGTATAATTTAAAAAATATAGTGGACTGTTAATAAAATTATAGACAAGTTGCATGTCAGGAGAACCACTTTTTTATAAACTTTTCCAACACGCACTTAATTATAAACAAAATTACGTCCTGAGAAAGTGTAGCATTGTAAATTGGTAGACGTAGGTTTAACCAGTGGTGGAACCAAGATTTCATGCAAGAGGGGGCTGAGAAGGAGAGTAAAAAAAATTTGACGCCGAGAAGCAAACGTCGCGGATGAACAAGCGGACCGACGATGGAATTGGAGGCTGGAGCTGAAGGACGGATGAGAAGGAGAACAATAGAACATTATTTTGTTACTTTGTATGTAAGGTTTTTATTTGGGCTGGGCCGATTAGGTTTCAACCCAAAAACCCTTCCCCTTTTTTTGCCTTCAGACAATTGAAACGACGTCGTTCCACTAAGTGCAAAACGACGTCGTTTTGATTAGTAAGACAACAAAAAAATTTGAAGTCGGTCCTTCGGCTTCTCCACCAGACGATTTCTGCAATGTTTCAAGAGGGGGCGGAAACCATGGATTCCGATAGCGCCTGAACCTAAATTCCGAATCATCAAATCATCACTCGCCCCCTGGTTCCGCCCCTGGGTTTAAGATGGAATATTATCGCAATTATTCCTTTTCATCATGATAAAATGAGAGAAACATCCATGCAATTCAAGTTATGAATAATGTCCCATCATGCAAAATGTAAGGAAAGTATTTTAAATATTTATAGCTTTGCACAACCCGACCGTATATATTATTATCATTTATCACCAAACGTGAACCCTTATCCATTAGGTTCACCCTTAGACCATGTTACATGGTAGAAATCGTTACCAGTTTCTTACCAATTAAATATATTATTTTTTTCATTCTCTTTATTTCACATAATTTTAAGAAATCACTTATTTTCTTTTCACAGTGGTAAGAAACCACTTTGTACTATTCATAGATCCCACTTAATTTTATCAATCATATTCATTAGTTTTACCACTAAAATCTAATTTAATTAAATATGTCCACTCAAAATAAGTTGAATGTGAAATTTAATAATACATTTCATTTTCAAAATTTCATTTCATTTTTTTCATAAATTATTTAAGATTTTGTGAATAAATTGTTTTCCCAAAATTTTTTTAAATTATGGATTTTTAAATTAATTTTCTTGTTGTAAAATAATTTTTACAGATTTAAAAAAACAGATTTAAAAAATAAAATAAAGGTTGGGACACGTGGCCCCATTAGAGGGTGCCACATGTCCCTATATTGGATATAAAAAATTCTGCATATAGTGGGACACGTGGGCCACTGCATGGCTGACACGTGTCCCATGCAGGGACAAAAAAAAGGCGCCGCTAGAAGAGGCCCCAACGCACATGCACAACATTAATTACGTGGTTTATTAACCGGTTTCTTAATTGGAAACTAGGGACCGTTTTTTTTTGCTAAAAAACGGGTCTAGAAACTACCATTGTGAGTGTATTCGATTTCTAGAGCAATTTTTTAAAATTAAGAAACCACCACTGCATATGCTCTTATCCATTATGATGTTGCAACATGAAAAACAGCTACTACCTCCGTTTCATTGGATATGACACATTAGCCTTAGATGCTTGAATTTAGGTGAATGAAATGAGTGAATGAAATGAGTGAATGAAATGAGTGAATGTAATTGAATTTGGAAAGAAAAAAGTAGAATGAGTGGATGGAAATGAAGGAATCTTACCAAAAGAGGAAAATGTGTCAAATTCACAAAAACAACCAAAAAAGGAAAGTGTGCCACATCCAATGAAACAGAGGGAGTAATTTTTATTTTAATTATGTTTATATTATTAAATAAGTGTAAAAATTGACTCCATATAATGTTGGTTTTACTCCGCTGCATCAAACTTGAGAGGAATTGATTTTGAGAAATTTTTCTATTAACCTGCAAAACATATAACTCCACAAAAAATGTAATAAAAGACAACCTTCAAATCATGTACGAGATACTTTCCTTAAGAATTTATTTATTCCCTTTTGTGTGCATATGATTCAGAACAAATATCCTCTAGGATAAAATGAAGCCTGGTTGACAAAAGTGCGCACTCACTTCTCCAACCCCGAATGAACAAAGGATTGAAGAGCAAGAATTCTCTAAGAATAATGGATTATCATTATTTTCCTCTTTGTGAGGTTTTTCTCTCATATTGAGTACTTCTCTCATTTCTCATGCTTTCTTTTATTCTTATTGTATTCTAGTTGTATCATTCAAGGAGAAGAAAACTCGTCTATTTATAGACTGATGGTTTAAGATGAATAATACATCTCTTCATGACATATACCTTTTGGAAACTTTAAGTCATATCTATTGGTGATGAAAAATGTTCAAACCGTTTCAATAATTATAGTCATAGCTTTTCAATCATTGAAAATATCCAACATTCCCCCCGCCATTTCCGATTATTGAAAACGTACTCAAATCACAGAAAACTCTTGATAACCCATGCATCGACAAGTGATGTCTTTCGATTGAACCAAAGGCTCAGTGAAGGTTGCTATAACTTGTCGAATCACTTGGTACGCTATGCTTTGAACCAATGATTTATGTAACAAGCCACATTGACCAGTACACACAGATTCACTTCTTTCCCATTGTTATAAAACACACAATTCAAGATTAGCATGTGCCTATCCATTCATGACTGTGTCCAAGAAGTAAAGTCCAAAAATCTTGCAATTGACATTTGAATCTTACACTCATATAGGCAAGTCCATGTGACTCTTTCACAGTACGAACAATACCAAGGCCAATCAAACTGCCCCGCCATTTATGACTCTTTCATTGACTTGTTAATAACTTTAAAGTTCACCCTTAATATTAACCAAGCGGGTTAAACCAACACTCCCTCTTTTAGGATGTTTTAATTGAGTACTCGAACCATTATTACATTGTACTTTGACTCATTGAATCCAAGACTTGGTATCTAACCAAGTGTGGATTGAGATTCCACCATTTAGTGATTTAAATGGACTTTCCATCCCACTTTTGATGTTTCACTCATCAATTTACTCAATGACATCATTTCTTTAAGTGACTATCACTTTCGTCAATATGCAAATACATGCTAAATATAATCATACAACGTTCAACTCGTAACAATATAATTCATAATGCAAATCATAAATTTCTTGTTCCATACATCCACAAGAACCTTTAACATTAGACATCAACCATGCATGGACAATATATCTCTTTCATCAATAAAGTACAAATAATATCATCATGCATCATATCCTTCACAATGAAAACTTATAATTAAAAGTACTTATCTTTTTCATGTCTCTTGAAACTACTTCACCATAAGTGTCGTTATTTAAGTCGTGCCAATCAAAATTCACGTTATGAATTTATAGGATTTTAAATTCTCCTAATTCCAAGTATGGTTTATAAACCAAACTCTTCTAAGATTTCCTAGGATCACAGATTAATCAAACCTTTTATACTTTAACAGAATCAAATTTCCCCAAAATCACAATTTTGTTCACAAGAATTTTGAATTTTCTCAAAATCATATTTCTTTTCCATAACTGATAGATCATTCTTGCAGAGTTACGTTAACTTTTGCTTTAGAGTTTATCACCATGATTCATAGAATCAAAATTTGTCTATATTTCTCCACGTTATTTAACAATTATCATAAATATGATTTACCTTGATCACGCATGCTTCATAACTATGATAAAACATAACCAATCACCAAAACATGACTTCGAATTAGACAAATATTTTCTGTGAGGCAAAACTCAATTAAAACCGTGAATTCCTTTTAGGCACCATGATATTGCCAAGGGAAATTAGTTAGTCTATGAGCGCAAATTTACCAATCGACATTGCGACTTTCTTCATGCATCAAATTCCGTATAGTACCTACCGCATACAACCAACAAGCAATTTACTCTCACAGTCAACATAATTTTATGCATACCATGCAACTTGGATATGTAAAATATCTCACAATCAACATAATTTTATGCATACCATGCAACTTGGATATGTAAAATATATTGGTGAACATGGTTTCACTCAACAACAAACTCTATAGATGAGATTAACACAGTAGTAAGGAGAGTCGATTACACGAACAACAAAGCAATAACTATAATAAAAATGGCTACTAATTTAGAATACTTTTGGTGTAGCCACCATGCCTTAATTTCTCAGTTTTTTCTAACAACTAATTACACAAACTTAACAAATACCATATAGGAATTAAAATGCAAATTAACAATATAAAAATCTAGAAAATATATGATGAATGCAGTCGTCTCGGAATAACTCACATTAGTTAAACATCGATCATCGGCGCAAAAATAAATCAATTCATATGCATCTGTCAATTATAGGACGACAAGTATTTTCTTAAACCCTCCTAATTCTTTCTTACGTAGTTGGCAGTTGACTAGTTATAATTAACCAATTGTTTCTTTTACAAAGATGCCCACAGAAAGTATTTGCTGAACCAGATACATACCTCGATAGCATTACGAATGAAAAGAACCTGATATAGCAATTACTCATATATTTGCAAGTAGTAACGCACACTTAATTGTTCCACATCTTGCTGTTACAATTTTAACTAGTTATCTGTATAGTTTCCACAGGAATTCGCTACTTACTAATCCTTTTCAATGATTATGTATTGGTGGAATTAGATAGTAATATCCTAATAATATTCAAGTTGACCAGATTTAAACATATCAAGAATAAATTAAACCAAGAACAATAAAAAATACATGAGAATCAATTATAAAATAATTATGCCTCACGATTCATAAACTAATGAATGTTATTCCATGTCGATATATTTAGCTACTCATAATAATGAAACTAAAAAAATAAATAATATAAAATTTAAACATTATCAATCTAGTCACAAAGTTTTGTTTTATGCAGTCTAAACTTTAGGTAGGGTCTGTTATGCAATTAAAATAAATTTTAATTTTGGGATGGGATGGGATGGGATTTTTCTTTGAATATACTAATAAATATATGGACCTATTGTGCAATTATTAAATAACTATAAAAACACAGAAATTTTAATTATTTTTCATTTTTTTCAATCCTCCGATCAACGATCGGTAACCGCTCATATCCCAATTTTGCACCACCGCTTCGTCGCCGCATTCTCCTTCTTCCACCGACATCATGGCGGAGCTAGGGCGACCGCCGGCGAATCTTCATTTTCCACCGGCGACACCGCTGCTCCACTGTTTCTACAATCACCGACGAATCTTAACCGAGATTCAACTGAGGATCGAGTTGATCTTTGAGCTTTTCAATCTTTTTTTTCTACAATCGCCAACGAATCGCACTGATTTGAGCTTTTCAATCACCGTTTTCAGAGATCGGAGACGACGACGACGCTAGATTTTCCGATTGCCTCCTCTCGCAATTTTTGATAATTGCAAAGAGTTTTTTGATGATTGCTATGAGCTTTCTGATGATTGCGATGAGGTGCAGCGCAGTGAGGAGAAGAACGCAACGAGGAGTGAGGAGTAGCAGTGCAATCTTCCGTCGGCGCAGAGCAGTGGAGAGAAAAGGCGGTGAGCAGCGAAACTTATGTCGGTTCGTGAGATCCACGTGCTCGACTAAAGAAGATAACGCGCATGTTGGCACACACAGATTTACTGCTGCCTGCACACTTCAGCGCGTGAAGCCACGTGCCTGCCGATAAATTTTTAATTTTTAAAAAAATTTAATTGATATTTAAAATGAAGTTTTATAATTTTTTGTTGATGTTTTTGTAATTTTCCGTTGATGTTTTGTTTGTTGCAGTTGATTTTCATAATTTTTTGTTTGACGTTTTGAATTTGATATTTAATTTGACAATTTAACCACCTTTTGGTTGATGTTTCATTATTTTCACTTGATGTTTTGTTGTTTATAGTTGATGTTTATGATTTTCAGTGACATTTTGAAATTGCTATAAATTTTGACAATTTAATCTTCTTGTCGATGTTTTATGATTTTTAGTTGATGTTTAGTTAATTTCATTTGATGTTTATGATTTTTCGGGTGAATTTTAAATGATATAAGTTGATGTTTGCAGATTTTTGGATGATATATGTTGATGCTGTAGTTTTAATTTTCTCTGTTGATGTTTTTCCCTCTCTGGGTGAGATTTGAGTGATAGGAGTTGATATTTGTAGTGTCTTTTTTCTCAAATTTTGAAATTGCTATAAAATTTGACAATTTAATCTTCTTGTCGATGTTTTATGAATTTCAGTTTATGTTTAGTTAATTTCAGTTGATGTTTATGATTTTTTGGGTGAATTTGAAGTGATATGAGTTGATGTTTGCAATTTTTTTTGGATAATATAGGCTGTTGTTGTAGCTTTTATTTTCTTTGTTGATGTTTTTCACTTTCTGGGTGAAGTTTGAGTGATAGAAGTTGATGTTTGTAATGTCTTTTTTTTCATATTAATGTTTTTCATTTTTTGGGTGAGGTTTTGGTGACAGGAGTTGATGTTTGTAATTTTTGGGTGATATAGGTTGATATTTGTAGTTTTATTTTTTGAAAAAAAATTGTTGATATTTTTCCCCTCCCATGTTGATATTTTTTTTCATTTTCTATGTCAGTTTTAGGTGATATGAGTTGATGTTTGTAACTTTTTTTGGTGACATGGCTTGATTTTTTGCAGTGTTGTATCACAACTTCGTAAGTTGTATTGGCACCTCAACAAATTATGTAAGGTTATAACATGACTTGTTCCATAAAAGAAGGGTTATATATGCAATCTAATAAATTTTTCAGGGTTATATATGTACTTTCCCGAATTATTCAGGGTTATATCTGCAGTTTACTTATTTATTTAGGGTTATTTCAGTACTTAAATCTGTCACTCAATGACAATATGTACCTACTTAAAACTACTACCAACGACCGAATTCTTACACGAGCTAATGGGATCAAATAACACTACCACCCATCAAAATAGATACAAACATTCGACATGTCTACACCCAGTCAAAATACATATACAATTAACGGAATACACACGAAAAACACTGGATGCTAGAACATGTCCACCCTAAACCAAGAACTGATTGAAAGCACCAACATTCACTTTCCAAGCAACCCCAACAAAAACTGAAACATGTTCGCACCAAGCAACACCAAATTCAATATCGTCAACGCCTTCAAAATGAATGCACAGTTGCAACCATTTTGCGGTGCAACAACACCTTCAGGTGGCACAACCATACCTTCTTCAACCTCAGTAGGACTAGCAGTACTTCGTCAAAAGTATCGGGCACAACCAACCCTGGAATCCATGTTCGCGAAGGCATCGATAATACAGTCTCCCTGGATTTCTGGCCAATTGTGATACATAAACAATTGTTCCCTTCTGACAAACATGACATACAGATCCTTCATAGTGCACACGATTCAGAGTGCAGCTCGACGAATCCATTCTAATCCCTCTTCAAGAATCAAAATAGGAAACCCCTTAAAACAATACCACATTCTAAGCAACACCAATAAACCCATCTATTTCAAGTAATTGGCGACAAATCAATTTTTCCCAAATGAAAATATAGGGTTCAGGTGGGTTACCTTGAGCAGCGGATGAACGATTAAATCTCCGGCAAAGGAGGACTGCACCTTAGACACAACTTTCACGCAAAAATTATGGGGGGAGAACAGGGAGGGAATCGCGACGACGGAATGGAGGCGGAACACGACGGCAGACTGGAGGGAGATGGCGGACTTGAGGAAAACACATACGGGCAGAATATTTGAAAACAAAAGGGAGTAAATCAATTTTCACGTGGGGCCCACAGTCATAAGGGCAAAAGAGACAATCATATTTTAGCTTTCAAGTCTGAGGGTATTTTGGTCTTTAAAAGACGGTCAACTACCGAAAAAGGTGAGTCAGCGCCGAAATTGGTGTCATAGGGTTATATTTGCACTTTCATTCAGTAGTCAGGGTTATTTTTGCATTAAAAATTATCTCAGCGTTATGTCTGCAACTTCTCAATAATATAGAGTTATATTTGTATATTTCCCAAAAGGAAAAGAAAATGAGAATTTATGACCTCCACTGGAATACAGGAACCAATGGATGGTTGAATTATGTTGTGGTGGCATTAGCGGTGATATGTTTCCTTGGCAGTCGTATATTAGTACAAAACCTATAAATTTTACTAAGTCATTTTATTAACTCTTATAGTATTATAAAACATTATCTGGAGCCTTAGAACAATGGCAAAATGTAAGACATCCGTTTGGAGGAATCTTCAGAGTTTATTATGGAATATCCTAATCGTTTTTGTTTCTTCCTTTATTGCATTAGGTGAGACCGTATTTCTATTTGTTACAACATGTGTGTATTTTCTTTATTCAATACTTGAGCATATTCTAATTCTTCAACTCTTCCTGGCTTTTTCCCAACTTTAAAATGAAATGTATGCCCTGTATCCATTACAGGGGGAAAGTTCTGACCTCCCATATCTTAAGGCATAATAAGCATATTCGTTGGGTTATTAAGTCCTAAAAGAGAAAGAAACAAAAATAAATTTAACTGTTCTGTACAAGTTTACGATACTCCCTCCGTCCCTCAAAAACTGTCTTACTCCTTCTTTTGTCGCTATTCATTGATTGTTTTATAGTTTTAATATCTTAAATTATGTATAACAATAAATTATAAAAATGCACATTCTTAAAATATGTGTTACCTCATACATAATTTTCACATTTGTATATATATAGAGAGATTTTTACAATGCAAATAACCTTAACTTTATTAATGAATAGTGAAATAAGAAGACACGGGTAAAATAACAGGGGGAGTAAGTTAAATTGCTTTCAATTTTGATTGGATTTGTCCCATATCTATTCACGTTGGTGGAATTATTCTAACTTGGACTCATACAAAGTTGTAAGCCCATTAACTGATCCAACATACAGTAATACAAGATGAGGAAAAAATATTGGGACGAAGGAATGCTGATCCATTCTTTTCTTGAACATTTGTTCAGGATGAGGAAGGAATGCTGACATATACTCCCCCTCTCCCATCAATAATGTCATATTTATTTTTTCATGATATTTAATAATCATGTTTAACCGTCAATGTCTCTAACTACATATACCAATTCGACATAAAAAATTGATATTGAGAAAATGTATGTTAAGATGAATTCAACAATAGCTCACATGATATATTTATTATATGTCTATTAATTTATATTTATGGTAAAAGTTTATCAAATTAAATTTTGAAAAGGTACATATGTCATCACTGGTGGGATGGTGGGAGTAAGTTTTATAAAGTTCACGATGAAATTTGAAATTCCGACGTCTATCTATACATGTAGATTTTAGGTTTGTATACAATTGAAAGTTGATGACGTTCTTATTCAAAGACGCCAAAACAAAGAAGCATGCTCGTGAAACTTTTATTTCTTGTCGAGAAAAGTGCATTTTTAACCCTGTACTTTGGACGAAAGTGTAGAAATGACTTTGTAAAATTTGAAAGTGCAAAATTAACCATAGAAATCGTTGGCTGAAATGTCAATGGCAAAAATGGCCGGAGATCGTTAAAATGACCGTTTTACCCTTCTATTAATTTTTTTAAAAAATGTAAAAGACATTAATGCCCTTGGGTTTTAACAAAAATTCCGGGCCTCTTTCAATTCTCTCCCGTGTCGGTCAGTCTTATTACTTGTGCACTTTCAGATTTTACAAAGTTATTCATGCACTTTCTCAATCTTATAGCTATTTTTGGAGTTCCCCCCTTGTTGTACGTGTAAAAATTATTTGGATTTGGATTCGATTTGTTATTACAAAATGTGTAACTGCCGTGATCAAGGAAGTAAAGTCTGTAGTGTGAAACAATAATCAATTGGCACAAACAATCCCTATGTTGAAGGATGAAGATGCCACGGCAACAATATATTATCTTTGGAAAATGCCGATGAGGAAGAGACAGCGGAAACACGCCAAGGATCTTCTGCCTGCGACACGCTTGACACGTTCACGAAATATATTCATTAATCGATTAGGCTGTGCGTCGTTTTCTCACACGCGTCACAGAAAATCATATGCCATCTTTTCGCTAGTCAGAAGTTTACCTGAGAAAGAATGCCATGGCCGGTTTTCCCTCCAACTACCAATCCGACCGTGAGACCAATCACAGCCCAGGCACCATTGATGGCTTCGATTTGACGACGCCTCTGCACATGATTGATTTATAGAACATGTTATCAAGATTATTGTTTTTGATTTTTTTTACGGAACATGTTACGGGACCAAATAACCGCTATCATCTGATTTCCACAAGCACGATGTAAAACAAACGTCCAGTATCAGTAATACATATGTTGGCACCAACTTCTGAGGTCGATAATTCTCTGCATAAAACCTAGGAACCAGTTCAAATGTCAGACGCACTCCTATCCTATGATCGAAACTCGAAACACAAACTTGCAGGCTGAAGCTAAGAATATACCGATCGAATGTTCGTGTCAAAACTTGGGTTCTATTCAATCAGAGCAAGTAACATCGTAGAAAAGATACTAACCCATATAAGCAGACTCGGCATTTTTGAACTCCTGATTTTTCCTTTTCTCTAGTTCATGGATGATTCAATCTGGGGTTCTGGTTTGTGCAATCTTGTTTCTATCATGACACCACTTGGGATTTCAGATTGTATTTAGCTTGCTGGCTCAAAATGCTGGGTTGATTGGAAATATGAAGGCATAATTTCGTAACCTCCACAAATTTCTTACTCCTGGAGTACTACATTTATGGGGGGGAAACTAGTTTCTTCCTCTTGCAGTATTACATTTATGGTGAAAATAGTTTGACAATCTCAATTCCTTTTTAAGTGCATATATTCTTATCATTTTTTTTAAAAAAAAATGTAGATATACCTTAGAGAAGCAATGACTTCAAGGTTTATAATAACCTTGACACTGGAAATTGGCGTACAAGTAATTTTAAGTAAATAACATAAATACCCTCTGTACTTTGACTAATTTTAGCCAACACAACTACCTTTCACCACACTGCACCGCCACCTAAAAACCACCCAACCCCACCCTCCAGCCTAGTTTCGCCTCCACCTCCGCATCCCCACAATATTGGATTCTCTCCCCATTATCTTCCTCATCTCCCTTATCTCTCTCTCATAGAAAAGATATTTATGTTCTTCGATCTCTGAATAGTATCTTCCTTTGTGAAGTTGGATTTTTGCATATAAGTGTTGATATGAATCTCCTTGCAAAAACTCTGAATTGCGAAATTGAATTCTTTGACCGAATGAAGGGATCTGCAAACCCTCACTAGATCGCACGAAATGATCACAACTGATCCTCGGGATCACTCTCAACTCGAAAATTTGTGTCCTTAAATTCTTCACACACTTATAGCGGAGGCAATTATCCAGGATTTAAACTTTACATGCAGAAGAAGGGAACTGGAGGTTGAAAAGTTACAGCCAGTGGCAAAGTGAATCCGTAATTTACTGATTAAACAAATTCCTTTTATCTCAAAACTCAAAAGAATTTGGATAAAATGGATAGTAGATAAAAACAGGTAACGGATTAAGTGAGAAATTAAAAATTATGAGTTAGACGAGTAGGGTTTGTGGCAGTAGCGGATTTATGGCGGGGCACGTGCCTCCAATGACCCTCACCTTAATTTTCAATAGTCCCAAATTTTAGTATATTTTTAAAATTTTAATTGTACATGTGTTCCTAATATTTATAGGTAACATTTCAGTAACATTAAATAAATTTATTAATTGTACAACTTTTCACTTTCCCATTTTAATTAACATAATAAATTTCATAAATGTTAGACTTTATATAAGTATTTTTCTCTTTATTTTCTATTATCTTAAAACAAAATAATCAAATGATTACTTGCATTAAGAGTCCGTTATTACCCTTCTTGCTTTAACCAATTTTTCTCAGGATAATTTACAAGAAAATTAATGATAGGAGAAATCTAAATATACATTATACATCACTTAATAATGTACTAATCATGTGTAATTGAATGAAATATTCCTGATTCAATCAGTGATTGTCTTATTGCATTTCATCGAAAAAAGTAGATGTTATTGAGTTCTTGAAGAAAGAGTTATCAAATATTATTGAAATAATAAAAAATTTAAACAAATATTGTAAAATTATAGCAATATATATAATGTGATATAATTAATGTTTATCTATTTTTACACTATAATTTATTTTCTATTTACATTAACTATTACTAATGTGCCCTCAATAAATTTGTTTTCTAAATCCGCCACTGGTTTACGGGTTGATCGTAGATTTAAAATTATTAGCTGGCCTTTGCTGTTGTATTTGTTGATTTATGTTGATGACATCACAGTAAAGGTTCTCTTCTAAGGTAGGATTGTGCCGTGAATTGTGTGTTTGTTATCACTTATCTTGGTACTTTACAAAATGTATTTGGTTTGAAGTGGGAAAATCATGTTGGTACGATGGATGCACTATGTTTCCACTTCATTTGTGTTGTACCCTCAGCTGTTTACCTCTACTAGCAAGCTATTCAGTAGGCGCCTTTCAGTATTTTGCGATTACACATCCCAATAGTGTGTCTGAGCTAGTTACAATCCTCTCCTACGCTCCTTCCGATTCAAAATCGTAAACAGTGCTTCGCCCTCAACCATCCGGCGCTGCCGCGATGGCGGAGCCACCACCAATACCTAAACCCTCTTTCTCTTATGCCCAAGCTTTAAACAATCAACTCCTTGAAGTAATTCAGCAATTCCCGGAGCTATCAACTGACAGACCGAAGCAAAGGATTGACCATTTGGGTGAGCCGGGGTTGAGTTTCACAACTG
>JAULKM010155799.1:0-33341 GCA_032355605.1 Rubia tinctorum
GCGGCCGCACCGGCTCGCCCCCTAGTTCCGCCACTGTGTGTATACAATCACATAATAATTGGTTGTGTTTCGTTTGATTATATATGCTTTAATTTATTTATATTTTGGTAAAAATTTTATGAAGAGTCAAGTGCTAAAATGACCCATTTCTTTATGATGTATGTGTCAATTTAACCATGGGCGCCGTTGACTTCAATTGTCAATGGGAGATTTGGCTGAAATTTTAGAAAATGAAGATTTTACCCATGCATTAAAAAAGAGTAAAAAAATTTAAAGCGGAGAAAAAGAGTATTTTCACCTTATTGAGGCAATGGTGTTTTTGTAATTTTATGTCTAGTCAACGCTGGAATTGCAGCGAAATGTTATAATTGCAAATTTAATCATAAATTTGGGATTATTTTGACACTTTCTCATTTCGCATGGTTATATTGGCACTTTCAGCCTAAAGTTATGGTTAGAAGTGTAAAAATCTCTTTTATGAATTGAATAATTATATATATATATATTTTGAAAATAATCATTCATAGGTGTTGAAAAACGCCCAGCGGCAATTACAATAAGTGGAATTGACATGGAACTCAACTAGGCTCAAGAAATAACTAATCCATAGCAAGGATATATAAATTACAAGTCAACCAGACTAATCGCTTGTACTCTTACAGATCAGAGATCCAATAATAAACTATAATATCGCCATTGTGATATTAACTCGCTACTCTCAAAAATCATGACCACTTGGCAGAGAGGAGCGTATCAGCATCAATCATCCAAATTAAGCTGTAAACACTTTAAAAAACACATATCTGAACTCATCCAAATTAATGGAAACTGAAATTTAAACACACAAACAAAAAAACACGACATGTACAACCAGATCGAGAACAAAACATCGATGTGATCAACTAAATCGAGTGATTATCTTGAAACAAAATAATCTAATCTATCGAGTCGAGGAACAATTCTAGTGTATGGAGATAATCCATAGTTATTCGATAACATAAACACTCGAACAATCTCAATTGAAAAATTACGATTTTCCCATCTCCCCACGATGAAAAGATGGGGAAAAGTAGATTGAAGAAAAAAATAGAGCTTTCAGAGAGAGAAAGTATAGGCTGCTACTAGGGTTTATTTTGGCACCGCTACTTGGATAATTATATTTTTAGGAAAACAAACTGATAAAACGTGAAAGGTTTCTTTCATTCATGAGATAGTTACAATATCCATGACATGTACAAGAACTATAATAGGAATAGAACTTCTATATTAAACTACAATGTCTGAATATCTCAATACACATTCTTAAGTTGAACCATGAGAATCAAGAATGCCTAACTTGACAAGAAGAATCTCAATTTGATATCTGACAAAAGTTTTGGTAAATAAGTTAGATGGCTAAGTGGAGGTATGAATGTGATTTGACCGCTCCGAATCAAGTTGTGCATGGAATAACACTTAATCGCAATGTATTTGGTACATTCATGAAACACATGATTAGCTGCAATGTGAAGAGTGATCAGGTTATCACGGAAAGGGCGGATATGAGTAAAATAACCAACCTCCAAGAATTGTAGGAGGGATTTGACCCAAAGAAGCTCACAACAAAGGATGCCGTGATAGTACAATATTCAGGTGCAACAGAATAACGAGAAACGATAGGATTCTTCATTGTCTTCCAAGAGACAAGAACAAAACAAAATATCCAGAGACAGAACAACGTGTAAGAGGCCGAAATATACAAATTAATTGTGACATATGTTTTTTTCCATTTTGGGTTCTATCCTTACTTACTTCCTATATTATTGTAGGTAGATAAGATTTATAAATTTTACTTTGATACATGAGAGTAGTTTAATGACCTGCTCCTCGCCTTTGCCAAGGGCCCAATTACACATCATGCTTGAGATAACCATGTAAAAATTCATTATGTACATCCATATAATAGAGTTCCCAACCTTTGATAGCAGCAACTAAAAGAAAAACCAAGGAAGTTTATGACGTCAGAGCATGTGTCTAATGTCTTAGATGGTAGTACAAACTTGAACCATTGTTAAAATAGGGTTTTATGATGGTTATCAGCTTTTAAGGCGGTTAAAAACATATAACTGTTAAAAATATGGTTTTCTCTGATGCAATGTTTCTTCCGTTCTTGGTTACTCTGATGTTGATTGGGCTCATTTTTTTTGGTGGTAACCTTATTTCTTTTAGTGCAAACAAGAAGCCTATCATATCTCGCTTCATTATAAATTAGAGTATTGTGTCATGGCTAACACTGCATGTGAGTTCTCCAACTGTGATCTCTTGTGCCTCATTTGTTATTATGTGATAACAATAGTGTCATCTTCCTTTCTTGCTATCTAATTTTTCATATAGAGAGTGAAGTGTATTAATATTGATTATCATATGTTTGTGAAGTGGCTTTTGGCACGGTCGGGATCATCCATTTTTTTTTATATTTTTCAACTTGTTGATATTTTTACCAATGGTCTACCCAGACATTAATTCGAGTTTCTTAGATTCAAGATTTGCATTGCCGGAAATTCAATGCTTCCCTTGAGAGAGATAGATAGAGTAGATAAGTAAATCTTACATTTTTCATTAGGATTTTCTAGAAGTTTTGTAACCCTTAAATACATTCTGCATTCGATTTTGAGACGCATCAATTGGCATGTCCGGTGGGACCGATTGAGTCAGATACAAGTTCCTTGGTTTATGTCTACAGATACTAGAGGGAGTGAGAGATTGAGGTTAAAGGGAACAGGAGGTGGCGATGAAGTGCATTCGAGAAGAAGTGATATGGTCAATCCTCAGGAGTCACGAGGTGTCAAGCCTGATGAGTTTTGAGCCCCAGTGGTAGAGTTAGGAATGGTGCACATCTCGATTGCTAAGCTCGAGAGGATACAGACCTCGAGTGGGCCTAATCCACAAGTTGTTGAAGCTCCTCGAACTGATGTGTCAGGTCCGTCGAGATATCTGGAGGTTAACTTAGAGCAGGGAGTCAGAAATACAAGCCATGCATAGAGTATACCTACTGGCTCGCGTGATGACAGAGATGGGAAATTCATGGAGGTTTCTGTGATTCCTATATTGAGGTGTATGAACGAACTATCCAAGAGAATCAAAGCATGGGAACGATGGGGTCGCAACAGGACTTGGCGCAGGTGGCACACATATTGGTTGCGAAAGGATATTGAGTTACTCTCCTCTCAAGGCCTATGAGTATCTCGAGATATGTGGTGTCGTTGACACCTATGCAAATAACTCCAGGGTTGGTATCTCAACCCATGATAGCTTACCCCTACTTGGGATATGCAGGAGAAGTGTTCCAAACACGGCCTCAATCTTCTTTCCCTGATTGCTCACAGGGGATGGTGTATTCAGCGCCTCCTTTAGCTCTGATAACCTCTGAAATAGGGTATGGAATGATGGTTTCTATGGGGATCCAGGGATATGGTAATGCAGAGTTACATAATGCAACAACCAACCAAGGGCCTTACAACACTTATAGGTAATTTCCAATCTTCCAGGTGTTAAACAACCTTTGGTAAACACTGGTAATATGGGTACTCAGCCTGTATACCCGATCCAGTTTGGAGGAAATAAACGTAGGTTGTATCCAGCTGGAGGTCAACAAGGATTAACGATGGATGCTTGAGATTCATTGAAAAGGGAATTAGATAGGTTGATTAGTATAATGGGAAAAGCAGCTGGATGGCCTTTTAGTTTGGTTTAGGGTTTAGGTTGTATCCAGCTGGAGGACAACAAGTATTAACGATGGATGCTTGAGATTCATTGAAAAGAGAATTAGATAGGTTGATTGGTATAATGAGCAAAGCAGCTAGATCGCCTTTTAATTCGGTGATAAAGGGGGTTCGATGGCCAATAAATGTAAAGTCACCAGAAGGACTTCCGACTTATAGTGGTGAATCAGATCCTCGAGAGTTCATCCTGACATTGTTGAGTTTGATGAACTGAATGGATTTTAAGGAATGATTAACGTGCAAGTTGGTTGGTAGCTAGCTCAGGAGTGGTTTAATAAGTTACCATTGGTTTTCTTGCCTCCCTATAGAGACTTTAGCGGGGATTTATTGAGTCAATATGTTCTGAAGAAAAAAATCACAAAAACCTTGTTGGAATTGTACCAGACCAAGCAGAAGTTGGGAGAGAGTACGGAAGTCTTTTATCATCGATATGTGGATGAAATATTTGGGTAGTGTATAATATAGAGAATGATGTAATTCAGGGATACTTGTTGGGAATGCAAGACTTGGAATTATACAAGAAGTTGAGTACTAACACTCCTCGCATCTTGAAAAAAAATCCAAGAAGTGGTGGAGCGGTATTCGAGAGTAGAGGGGGCTACTGAAAAGAAGAGGGAAAGCTTAGTAGAGAAAATAGGAAAAAAATAATTATCCTTTGGGGAAGAGACAGATGGAAAAAACTAGGTCCAATTTTGAGAGGTATACACCCATATTGTCAACGCCTATGGGTTGATCTCCTGCATAGATTCTAAGCATACATAGAGGTATGTTTTAGTCACCCCCACCTATGCAGAACACGCCAAATGTTGTGAAGGCTAAAAGGGTAACAAATCTGTATAGTGATAGTCATAGAGACCACGGTCATGACACAAACGATTGTGCGCATCTAAGGATGGAGATCGAGAGGTGTGAAAGGGAAGGGTAGTTTCAAGATAGAGGACACAAAGGAAGAAAGGAGAGGCCACAGGGTGATCAACATGTGGGCAATCAGGAAAACAAAAATGGTGACAATCCGCCAAATCGCAGGGTGATCAATGTGATTAATGTAATTGTGTGTGGAAGGTCATCGAATACACTCATAAAGGCTGGAGCACGAAAGGTTCTTGTAGGAGATCCCCGCCATAAGTGGTTTTTACTAGATCAGACTGTAATGTTCTCAGAGGCTGATGAAGTACCAGATAAAACTCCACATGCTGATCTCATGGTGGTCTCGGAGATAATTGGGAACTTCTTTATGAAGAGGGTTTTTATTGATGATGGGAATGGATTGGAAGTGATGTTTGTTGATTGCTTTGATCAGCTGGATATAGGGCATGGTAATTTGAAAAAATCAGCCTCGCCCTTATCTGGTTTCATAGGGAACCCCATATTTCCTTTGGGGGAAATAACTTTGTCAGTTCAAGTATCTGATGGTGATAGGGGAGTAACAATAAATTGTAATTTCATAGCCATTGATGCCTACTCACCCTATAATGTGATTCTTGGAAGGCTATGGATCTGACGGGCTAAAGCAGTATGGTTACCCTATCATTTGATGATGAAGTTTCCAACTGATAGGGGGATAGCCTCCATTCGAGAAGATCATACTGTAGATACACTACAAGAGATAACACCTATTACCTCAGTTCTGCAAGACGTTTTGCCTTGATTTTCAGTCCTCTAAAAACTGAGTTAAACGTGGGTGTGGTTAAAATTACATTTTTTACCTCGGTTCAAAACCGAGGTAAAAAATATTTTTACCTCTCTTTTTCATGAAAAGAATCAAGGTAAATACTCATCAACCGATGATCTTGCACACATTTGAGTGATGTTGATCCAAATTCTGAGCCTCCCGACTCCCCATCTTCATGCGATACCGTGGTGATAGATGTTTAGTTTACTAGAAATTTTGCAACGTCGCTCTGGATCATATGCGAAATTGCATAATTTTACAAACGACGTCGCTCAATATGATTTTTTTACTGCAGGTTTGATCATCATTTTTTATGGAAAACCTGGGTAATTCATAATTTTCCGAATGCATGATCAAGTATTGAGCCACGTTACATTGAGAAAATGGATTGTCGATGTGCAAGAGGGTGTGAGACGTTATATTATCCGATGTCGCGGTGGTCATAATTTGTTATAAGATGATGTGGCATGTCAATAAACACGACGTCATTTTAAAAGACCAATGTTGCAGGTATAGGTCCGACTAGGTTTATTTTTCAATTCCATTCGATCATTTCTGCGATGTCGCTTCCTGCATCATGGTTCATGGTGCGACGTTGGTCTATTTAGTGTAACATCGGTAACCCTTGCAAAATATGAGCGAAGTCGGTTGTTTGTGATTGTTTTAGCCGAATTGTAAAACAGAGCATGCGACGTCGGTCAAACTTTCAAATCCAGCAATTTATATTTATGGAAAAGAGGTCCTGACATCGAACGCCCTTCTATATTTCATGTTACTACATCAATCATGGAAACTACACCATCCATACATAAAGTAGGTTACCAAAATTCTCAAAAAAATGAACTTTACCATTTGTACTCCATAGCTAGCTGGAGAGATCTATATAAAGGTGTCAAAAATACCTTGGGATGTATTAATGGGCATTTTAGAGAATGTTGATTTAACAAAAAAAAAAAACCTAATCTAAGTTCCTCATATGGTAGATGGGTCAAGTAAAGGTTTCAAATTCTTCACCATCATAAAGAGCACTCAACTTTTGCATACATCCTAAATTATTTTGATGGGGTATGGCGCTTTGTCCTCGAAAAATACTACCACAACGAGTAATCTCATAATTGATAAATAGGTTGTGCATAGTCGGGATATTATTGATTAGACTCAATAGGTGAGAATAATAGATACATGTTGTAGATCAAATTGATTCTTCTTCACAAGCAAGACGAAGTCCTTCAAAAAGTGCATGTAATAGTAGCCGCCTTCCCACACGCCCACTTGTTTTTTACGCTATTCAAATAGACAAATTGTTCACAAACACGTAGTTAAGTACCTTCTAGAAAATCATAATTTCATAACACAATTTTGAAGATACTTGTAACCTTGAGGGACTTCAACGTGCATCCTTTGTGCTTGATAATCATGTGATCTGTCATCACCTCAGTAATTGCAAATGAGATAGTTTTCGGGGGCGTTTGATATGTTGGATCATACCAGAACACCGTGTTTGATGGAATAACGATGATGGGCACCATCCAATGTTTGCTACAAAAATGAAATCTTCATTAACTCAATACAATCTCATAATATTTAATAGAATCCAAACAAGATTAATGAAGTAAATGGAGATGACTTACCGCCCGTAATAAGGTGCGATGTATATGGAGTTGTCCTTTTGTAACAACCACGAGCTCAAATAGGCTAAAGGCTCCTCCATCGCCACATGGTCATGTTGGATATTTAATGGGCAAAGAATCCCTATCCAACCTTTGAATTTGGAAATGGATTATACATGCAAGAGCCTATAAACATGGTTAGTGTTTAACATGATTAGAGCCTATATACATGCAAGGGCTACATGAATTATTAATTTCTGTGATTAAAATTAAGGTGGTGCATTAATACTTGCAAGCAATGTAGTTTCATCATGGGAGGTGGCACATTATTAAAATTGAACAAGTCTTCCAAATCCACCTTCCGGATAATAGGATTTACCATGTACCCAAAAATACTCACTTTTTCCACGGGAATTTTGTACAAACATGAGGGAGGGTGTGCCATCAAAATTGTGTGGATGTTCTTCATGGAACCATCTTTCGAAGGATTGTATGGTGGTGGCTTCATTCTAGAAACACGAGTCTTTGTCGGTTTAGGAACTCCACATTGATTGGTTAGTTTTGCAAGTCTATTAATCCTTGTATCAATCTAAATGAAAACAACCTTAAAATTTATGTACGGAACGTTTGTCTCAACTCATATTTAATAGTATATCAATTATCATGTTATACCTTCTTTGTAGGCCCGTTCTCCAAAATATCCACCAAAAAGGGCTAAGGGAGGAAAAGATGGAGCAAGTACCTCCCGCTCCAAAAAGGGGAGGACCATTGATGAATCTTCGTAGCCTACATTCGATAAAAAATGTTTGTTGTCTGAGAAAAATGAGAAATATTTCGCAGTTATGAGGAACAGAAGGGTGAAGAAGGTCAGATGCATGCGGCCCAAGGACGTGGAACCGCTCCACTTGGATGTTTTTCAAGAGACATTCAAATATTTGGGGATGGTGAGGTTGATTTGCCTCGATAATCCAACCTACAAGATGCCACGACCCTACATTTGCAAATTCACACACAGCATGTCGTCTACATCGATTCGTCCACCGTCATCGTCGCGAGGCCGATTATTAAGTTTCTTAATAGAATCAATGCCTCATTTTTTAATATTTTAAGGCTAGATTATAGATTAACCAAATACATTAAAACCAGGACATCCCCATAAAAATTCAACAAGGTTATTAAAATGTGTAGACCCAAACTATTTATTCTTCTTTTGCTTCTTTGATTTGGGTTGCCTCTCAATCCACACCCCTTCTTCATGGTCTCTTCTCAAAGGTAGCTCCACCCCAAATACCTCCTCCTGACCAACAGTACTCTTGTTGGATGGAGTGTACGGAAAAATGTCAGATAGTGAAGATGGACAACAATCTCCCACACATTTACTTTACCCTGAATGACCACTGATTGTCTAAAATCACAAGGATCAACAACATCAAACACTTTTGTAACATGGGAAGCAAGGATGTAAGGATCGCCAGTTGAACGAGTTATAGTCAAATAGATAACTGTAAAGCCTAGGTCATCCACCGATACACCGGCATTGTTATCAACCCACTTGCATTTGAAAAGTGGTACCCTGAAACTTGTGTAGACTAGTTCCTATATGTCCTCAATTACGACATAGTAACACATGCTCCCATACAAGGGATTCTTATCCATCGCACTGCTTACATGTAAAGCTTCCGCAACAACGCTAATGTCACTATTCTGTGTAGCGATGTGTGTGTCTCATTCAAGGGTTGAGAATGTAAACTCATTCATGTCATAACCCATGAAATAAATCAAAGTTGCAGAATGCATGGAGGCAAACCAATTCAAGATGTCACCGTGACTTTCTCTGACTACTGTATGGCACAACCAATCAATGAGGGTGTGATTGTGTTCAGAAAGTACTTACTTTTCCGACCAACCCGGGTGACGCTCTTTGATAGTTTCCATGTGCATATCCACGTACGAGTGAACCACATTTGAGTTCCGCAAAACATATAAGTATGCTTTGTTCAACTTGTCAGGGGTTAATAACCTGGTTATTCCTTTCTGCGAACTTTTACCACACATTCTATCACCATAGGGCAGTTTTGGTACGCCAACCCGGCTCTTGATTCTTCATGAATTTGATAAGTATTCTACCGCTTCCTCGTTCACATACCTTTGCACAAAACTAGCATCCGGGTGATATTGATTTTTAAAATAACCCTTGAATATCTTCATATTCCTCTCGAAGGGATAGATCCTTCCAAGATAAATAAGACCAAATATCAATATCTCCTGTACAACATGAACCAAAAAATGCCCTATGATGTCAAAAAATGAGGGAGGGAAATACATCCCTAACTCGCACAACACAATTACTATTTCCTCCTGCAATTCTTCCAATTTATGATGCCAAATATCCTTACAACATATTGCCTTGAAGAAGTGATACAACCGGGTAATACACTTTCTGACATGAGCTGGCAAGATGGATCTAATCTCAACCGGGAGAAATTCTTGAATCAAGCAATGTCAATCGTGTGATTTCATATCACTCAATCTCAACCCATCATCGGATACTAGATTGCTAACCCTAGAAGAGTATCCCATCTGGACAACCACACCTTTGAGGCTGGAACATATCAACTCTTTCTCACCAATGGAAAGCGTGTAACAAGCAGCGGGAAAAAATGTCTTCGATCCCCGCTCCTCAGGGGAAAATTATGGTCTAATTCTCATTTGCACCATATATTCTCCTTGTACAAAAGAAGGAAATATTATAGTAAAAAAAGAAGTACAAAAAGAAGAAAAGATTTCTGGTCACCCGTCTGTCGCGACTCGCGAAGAGACCATCATGAGTCGCGATGGAGCCTATATTCAGCATTTTATTTCTTTCTTCTCCTTGTCACAAGTCCTCCTCTTCACATCACTTTTCTTTAATCCTTCTAGTCTTCAAAACTCAAAAGAAAGTCTTCAAATCTTCAAAGATAGTCTTCAAAGTCTTCCGACATTTGCCTTGTCACACAAAATCCCATAGAAAAGTAATAAAGGCGTAAAGTCGCTCTAAACTTATCTTAGATAATTTAAAGACAAAATGCCACATTTAGAGCACAAGAGTGTACAAAAGTGAATCCCAAAAGTCCCCAAAATAACCGTTAAAATGGACACATCAATTAACTTAACATTTAGTATATATCAATGATAATATGTATGCTTTCAGATACACTCGATACACTTAATTATGGATATAAGTTGCAAACACAGCTACAGAAGACCTGTATTCCTAGTTTATGGGGCTGAATTTTCCAATCTTAGTTCCACCTTCTCAAGTTCTTCCATCCTAATATCGGAATCATGTTGAAGGTATTTCATTTGTTCCTCTTATGGATACTCAGATTAATCCATTGTTGCCTTTGCCGATTATGATTCCTTGAAGGATCATCTTCTAAGTCCCCAATCTAAGCATTATGGTCTCTACAATGTTTTCTTTTGGACCGTTTAGATGTTTTACTCAAAGATCCACTGCTCTTATCACCCTCCTCAGCCCTTGACTTCTTCGAAACTAAGGATCTCCACCCTCTCGAAGGGGGGTGAGCACGGGATCGCAACTCTCGTAGCCATTCTAAGATTGGGTTAAAGGCTAATTTTTTATGATCAGTTCCTTTCATGTATACTTGGTGATCAACGATCCAATGGTGGGATGCCCTAAATAGGAATCTATGAAGAATTTGATTATCCACAAGTTTTGGATTGATAACACTGTGGTACAAGCAATGAGCTTGAAGGCTTACATTATAGAGAGTAATTCTCTCCTCTAAATCCTTGATTTTTAGCTTTGATGACTCAATCTCTCCTGAAAGTTGAGCGTTATCAGTAAGGACGGATTCAACCAAGGAGGGATCTTCATCAATGGAGGTGCCTTTCTTTGTTAAATATTCATCCAACCTTTCAATTTCACCTAAAGCCACCCTATGGAGCTGCACCACCTCTTCCGCTTGGGACTTAAACTTATATGTTTCGATTCGGCTAAGTGTAAGGCATGCTTCGATTCGGCTAAGTTTAAGGCAAGCTTCGAGAATTAGTACCTAGTTGGCATCGAAAAAAACATCTTATTAAAGATCCAAACTGGCTGGTTATACTATGTATTGTCTCTTTATAATCCTGCTAGCCGAGATCAAATCTTTCAACAACCTCGAGAGGTACAACCCCATTATACTTTTTGTCTCCTAATCCCTTAGAAAGTTCTTGATGGTAGGGTTCCCATCATATTACCATGATTTTAACTCTCCCTTGAGTTGGTGGTTCTCCCCCAAAAGAACCTTTCTTTCCTCGTCGTAACTGGCAAGATCTAGCATTGTCTTCATTAGATGTTTGCTAGTTTTGTTCAGCTCTATTCGAGTATCAAAGTATTCCTTGTAAACGCATTCCAGCTGCCTCATTAGTGACTTACACTATGAGGACACAAAAAATTGAGAATTTAAAAAATGAAAACATATCAGAGGGTAGAACATTTTTTCACTAAGGAATAAAAGTACATAAGGAGGCCAAGCCAGGAAATGATTACATTCTACCCCTTACCCTATTAGCTTCCTCTTTAGCTTTGGTTTAAATAGAGGTCTTCATGAATTTTTCCCATGCTGCTGGTTGATGGGTGTTACTAGCGTCTACAGCCTCGGGGGGAGAGAGCTTGAATATCTTCTGCAGTATGAAAACACCCATAACATTTTAAGAAGCTCAGGAAGGTAAAACTCAAGCTACCCCCCTTCACTGCTTCATCCCACCTTGCATCCAGAGTCTCCACAAGATTAGGCTGGATTAAAGATTCCAAGAATTTAACATCATATTTTGACAAGGAGAGAGCTATCCTTCTCTTCAATTCTTCCTCGATTAGAAATCTACAGCCAAGCTTCTTGGCCAGTTTGAGGAGCTCGGCAAAGAAATTGAACAGTTTTGTGCTATTCATCAGCTTCTCTTTAAAGACCTCAAGTAGAAGAGCTTGATCCTTAGGATCTTCAGCTGCCTTTATCCTTAGATCAAGGGCCTCCTTTTCAAGGATGGCCTTCTTGTTGTCAGCCTCAAGCTCAGAGATCTTTTTTTTAGGCCTCGAGTGCCTCTGCCAACTTAGAGTTTTCAATGTGTTTTTTTGATCCTCTTGCGCAGTTGGCCATAATCGGAGCCCAACACTTGCAAGAGAAGACAAGATCTAGGTTACCTAGCCAAGGTGTTGAGACTCCTAAAGCATAATAGAACAATTAGGAAAATTAGTTGCAAAGATAAGAAATTAAGTAGTAGAATTAAGAATATAAAAAAATGAGGAGAAAGAGAAATTAACCTGAGGATTGTTGGAAAAGGTCTCGAGGACCTGCTCGTTGAAAGAAGGAATACTCGAGGTACTGTTGAGAGTATTCGAGAAGGGAGTTTGTTGGTTAGCCTGAAGAGGGGTAGGTGGAACCCGGCCACTATCGTCATTTACTTTTTGGCGCTGGTTCTTCCTTGTGGAAGAGATGTTTTCACCTGGCCTCTTGTCCTTCGTCACCTTTTCAGCATCCACCAGAGAAATGGTGGATGTTTGATTCGAGGGGGTAGTAAGACCACCTTTTTTTGAGGAAAAAGATGAGCTGATACCCACTAAGAAAAAAATTAGGTTAGAGATAAGAAGCAACAAAAAAATAAGGTAACGAAACCTATTACCACCTTCGGAGACTTCTGAGGGTCTAAAATCATTAGGAGTGATCTCGAGAGGGGGTTTCTAAGGTAGGTCTTCGGGGACTCTTTTTTGCTTCTTGCTTTTTTGATGACTGCCCTCGAGAGGGGGATCTTTTGGATTGAACCGTATTATACTTTTTTGTAATTCCTGATACACGAACTAGTCATAAATCTTGCCTGGGTGACCAGATGAAACCGCCAAGATTCTTGTTAGGGTTGAAAAAATATCTATAATCTAGGGATGAGGCTAGAATGCATCTCCTATCGTTCTCGAGATCACTAGGGTAAGAATATTTTTCCCTTTCGAGAACTCGACCTTTATGTCTGAGTTCCATTAAGGAACCATGTATCTTGTACAAATGAAAGTAAGCCCCTTCCTCCGGTTCTTCCACTTACCCGAATGAGAAGGAACAATGAAGACCTTTTTTTTGCCTTCCAGTGAGCGTGATAATGTTCTCCCCAGATTTGCTGCTATAAGACACACTATATAACGAACGAAGAAACTTATACTTTGGCTTGATCCCAAATTCGTTACATCTTGTTAGAAACATCATGATAACCATTAGAACGTTGGGATGCACTTGCGCTTGACTAACTTAGAACTTCTTCGGGATCTTAGAGAATATTGGAGGGAAGGGGAAACAAAGCCCAACACTAAAATGTTTAAGGAAAATGATTGAACTCCCGTCAGGAAGATTTTCAGGGGATTAATCTGCATTAAGAGGTTGGAAATCTACGTCTAGGGTATCTTTTGGCCTGGAGGAATCGAAGATATGATCTTTGAGATAGATCTCTTTCCCCTCGAGGATGGGGGCTTGTCGATAGATGTTTCTGTCTCCTCCTAGAGAGATGCTTCTTCTTATCCCCTTCCTTCCTCAAGAGGTGTGAATTCTTCCCTCTCCTCCTCGTGTGTTGGGGGGAAAACCCAATCTCCCCAGTAATGGGAAATCTCCTCACGAATGGTTTACCTGGACCCGGAGGCTAAACATCTACAAATCCTTGAGGAGGTATGTGAGTAATAGGCCAGCCATCTGGATTGTGGTCGGTCTGGCCAAGGACATCATCCTCCATGTCAGAATCACATTGTGACCCCTTGGGATTATTAAAATCGGAACTAGAATTCACTCTCTCCTGTGAACTAACTTCCTCTACTTCTGACCTACCTCATTGGGTAGCCCCCTCTCAGTGGATTTCTCACCGGAAATAGCCATTAATGGAAATAATGAAATGGAAGGAAAAAGAAAAGGTGGCGGAACTTACTGATTTCTAAGAAAAGAGTGCTTAGATATGAAAAAAATGACTAGTGAAATTGGAGAGAACTTTGGAAGATAACTTCTTCTGAAAAGTACCTTCAAATAAAATGAATGGAATTTGAAAAGAGAACGGGCATTTAAGAAGCCTAAAAAGCGGCAAAGGTAATGATTTTCTAAAAAAACAAAAAACAAATTTTGAAAAGACGCGAGAATATTTAAATACCTTTTCAAAGCAAGCCACCCTTCATGCGCCAATGCACACCGGTTGATAATCACGCGCATATTCTCATATTCTGCTAGGGTTTAAGAATGAGAAAACTGGAAACCACCTCGAAGTTCTAGGTGATGCTTGAAGAATTTCACCTCGAATGTTGTTTAGTCGAGCCTACGAACCACCATCTCGAAGGTCTTCAATCTATCAACTCGAAACTTTGTACCCTCGAGTGGATATCTAGTGTTTTGGGGCTTTGATAAGGACTGAGCCCAAATCATATAATGGGCCAATATTAATTTGCCCAATTAGGTTAAATAGTAATATTTGATACTGTATTTATTGGATAATTAAGAGTTATACTTGAATTAAATACTACTAAGTCTATACATTATAAATACTAGGAGTATTCATTTCTGATTCATTCAATCTTTATACAGTGCTTATACGCTTTTCTGACTTAAAATTCTGAGGATTTAACCCTGGGATCCCCCAAAGTTGATTTTCTTGCAGGTTAAGACTGAGGAGCTCGAGCGTGCTGTCCATTTGGTTTCGAGAAGCATCAAGTAGAAAACGTGCATTTCTTCCCTACATCAAAAATCCAGATCGCCCGCTCAGCTTCATTACTAGGTTTTTTAGAATCAAACATTCATAAAAATTGTTAATAGAAAATTCCAATAATAATAATAAATGAAATCGATATTTAATATGACTAATATATCTCAAAAATTGTAAAATTGTATACATATCACCAAACTTATAGTTTATATCTATCTATAGTATATATTAAAGGATGTCATTTTTTCCACATGACAATCAAATATAATTCTTGTCAAATGTTGCTTGCATAGTTTTCCACATCAGTTTTATGAAAAATAAATAAAATATTTAATTATTAATTAAACATACCTTATTTAATATTAAATCATCTTTTCATTTCCCCATTCAAGTTTCATTGATAATATTCTCCTAAAATATTGAAAGTTTCATTCTCTCCCAACTTTTCTTTTCCTTTTTCCATACTACTCAAATTCATTTTGTTAGGTTTTTCCTTTTCAAAATTCAAATCTTTGTACTTATGTCATAATTATATGTGTTTTTCTTCTTATGCACCTGAATACATTAGCCTTCACTCTCACTATGTGGTTTTATCTTTGAAAAATTATACATAAATCAAATAATTTTGACGTGAATAACAATTTTTGGTCAAAATCAACCAATTTTTTATTACAATTTATTGTAATTATAATAAAAATATAAATTATAGTAATTAATGAATTAATATAAGTTTGGGCATTACCCGGGTATTACCTAGTTATTATAAATTCGAGATCTAGTTGATAAGGAAATAGAAATTCCTTCTATTATAAAAAAGTTATAAATGATTTACCTTAAAATTAGTTTCCTTATAGAAATGATTTTCCGGAAGGTTAGATTATAGATTTCTATTTCCTTCTTATTAGTAAATAATATTGATGTCAAGAAATTTAATTTATACCGCTCTGGCAAATTAAGTCGGAGAAGTACGTTGCATGGGTGTAGCACCAGACTCCCCAAGATCACACAATTAGTACTTTCAAGATGAAATAGTGTCCTATACTCATAGGATGGTTTAGGTATACACGTAAGAAACCTAAACACGCCTCAATAAGACATACGTTTAGTAAAATAGAGAATCTCTCATAACGGATACAAAAAGAACGTGCAAATCCAACAAAATACTTTTTTTCCATCAATCATTTAAAGATGCTGGGAAAAACGATCAGCGACAATAAAAATGAGTGAAATTGACATTCAATCTAAATAACATCTAGAAATAACTAATCTATTGTAAGGATATTCAAATTACATATCCACCAGACTAACCGTCTGTATTATTACAGAGTAGAGATCCAATAAATGTGTAGCAACGCCCTTGGGGATATTAACTAGCTTCCAGCAAAAATTATGGTCACTTGGCAGAGAGGAGCGTACCTCACATCAATATCACAATGCCAAACAGGGATCTTCAACGACTATAACACCATTTGATCCAACCACGATCTATGTTGTTCAAACTATAAACACCTTGAAAAACACATATCGACATATCCAACAGAATTAAGAACACACGATCTGTACAAACAGACCGAGAACAACACATCGACGCGAACAAGTAAATCAAGTTATCATCATGTACACAACAATCTAATAGATCATGTCGAAAAAAAAAACTAATGTGCGAAGATAAATTTCACACTTATTCAATAACATATATATCAACTAAAATAAACTGTTGTTTCCCCATCTCCCAACTATGAGAAGATGGGGAAAAGAAGAATGAAGAAAATGTGGGAATTTTTTGGAGGAAGGTTGCGGCGACAGGCAAGGAGATGATTTCTTTTTTCATCAAAATACTTTGGTACGTATAGATGTGGAAAACAATACTGATATATATCTCCTTGCGAAAACTCTGGATTGCAGAATTTTGAGAAGCAATCTTAACGAAGGTTGATCGAAGCACCCTCTTGAAATCAAGAAGACACAGACGAAGTCTAGTCAAGAACACAACTTTATGAACTTCACTAACACAATGGACTAATTCGCATGAACCCAAGCACTAGTTGCACAAATCGCTCATACCTCTACACCTTCAAATCTTTATTTTTATTTTCAGAAAAATATTTCAAAAATAAATTTTTAAAAAAAGAAAATAAAAAATCCACTGCCAGAAGTCTCGCCGCCGCCGCTCAAATCAACTCGGATGACCTGCAATATCCCAGCCCTTGGATTAAACAATACACTTCTACCCGCCGATGATCTTTTTTGCCTCCAAGCGATCTCCAGTTCCACTGATCTGCTCGCCGCTAGTTCTTCTCTGACCAAGTTCGCCGCCGCAGAACACGTCAACCACCCATCAGTGTCTTTCTTCAGATTCGCTAGCGCCACAACCATCCGAACCTGATCTGTTTATCTTCGGTGTCTATCTGCAAGTTCTAGTTTAGTGCGACTCCGACAAAGTCAGACAAATTCAACAAAGAAGAAGGTCAACACGTGGAACTCACACGCGAGCACACAAACCAGAAACGTGAATCTCACACGTGCATCACTTGAGGCGCATTTGACACACGCGCGAGGTAGGTTCATATCACGAGCTGCTCATTATCTCATTATTTGATTCATTTTATCGCGAGTTCTCTCCAGTTCTTCTTATCTCACAAGTCACTACCACCTCAGCATCCTAGTCAGCATCTAGTCACCGTTTATTAACATGACATCGCAAAGTTGGCTTGGAACGTTTATCTCCAGTTACTTTTGAATATCAATCACGTTTTGAGGACAAAAAATTTTGACCACGGAGAGAATGATATGTATTAGGGTTTCCAAATTTATTTATTAAATTAGGGTTTTAGAAGGATAACACTATACCCTTTTTCCCACTGGGGTTTTTAGTGAGGTGGTGTGATCATTTTAGTTTATTTTATTTATTATGAATAAAGCCCATAAACTCAGCCATGTTGGCTTAAAAGAGTTTCGGCTATATTTTAATTATGATTTAGAATATTTAGTTTGAATTGGATTAGATTTGGTAAGTTTAGTTTTGGCCATCATTTAGATTTATATTAGGTATTATAGTTAGGTAAGTTTTTAGCTTTTTAAAACTTCCATAAGTCATTCTAGTTTCTGACAGGACTTAAAATCCTTGTTTGCTTTGTATTCTTGAAGGGCATACTTATGTACTATAAATAGGGGATAGTTTTCAGCATTTTAATTACCTTACACTTTTATTAATCTTATATTTCATAATTTGAGTTATTACTATTTGCTTGCAATGGTGTGGATGAAATAAATGTCGTGGGGGAGGAAGACTTTGTGGGTTTTGGGTTGTTGCGGCAACGGAAGCAAGGTCGTGGAGGAAGAAGATGGCGGCGGAAGAAATGCAGTGGAGGAGGAAGAAAGGCAGTGGAAGAAAAATGAGGCAGAGGCTGAATAATTTAGTGTTGTAATGAAGAGAGAGCTAGGGTAATGAAATAAGAAGGACTGGCCCAATTGTAATATTTCAAGTTTTTTATGGGTAGTTATGTCTTATTGCATGGTAAAAAAATTAAAAGGAAAGTGTGCAGATTTTCCTAGGAGAGACGAAATAGGAAAGTGTGCAGATTTGGCTGAGATGGAGAAAGTATTATAGTGTCTAATAGTTAGATCAATCATGAAAAATCTCATTCTGATTATTTTTGGAGTTGAATTATAATTATATTTTCATATGTACTTCAAAATATTATCAAAATTATAAAGGTCTTTCCAGTAAATAAAAATTAATTATAAATTACTCCATTAATTATAAAATAATATCATCTAACGACTTCTTCGACAATAATCATTCATAAGTATTGAAAGCCCAACAACTATTACAATAAGTGAAATTGACATCCAACTCAACCAGCATCTAGCAATAACTAATCAGTTGCAAGGATATCTAAATTACATGTCAACCAAACTGATCGTCCTTACTACTCCCTCCATCGCAGAAAAAAGTGGCACACTTAGGTTTTTAAAGTCAAATTTTGTAAACTTTGACCCTAAATATAAATTTATGTACACAATAAAAATATCATGTGAGATATTGTTATATTAATCTTAATATCTATTTTCTAAATATTAAATTTCTATGCAAAATAGTTACACGTAATTAGAGATATTGATGATCAAACATGTTCTTGAAGACCGTGAAAAGGTCAATGCATCATTTTTGCTGGGGCGAAGGGAGTATTACAGATTAAAGATCTAATAAAATTTTAATATCGCTATCGGAATATTAGTTCGCTTCCGCAAAAAATATGACCACTTGGCAAAGAAGAGCGTGTCACACATCAACCACTTTACCAAAAATAGATCTCCGAGAACTATAGTACCACTTGATCCAAAGCACAATCTATGTTGTCCAAGTTGCAAATACCTTGAAAAACATAGATCTGAAGCATCCAAATTAATAAAAATTCTAATACAAAACACAATAAAATTACGAAAACAAGATTTTTATAACCAAATCGTGAACAAGACATTGACGCGAACAACTAAATCGAGTGATCATGAACACATCAATGTATTCTATCAATTTGAAAAATAAAAGTAAGTATAGAGAAAAATCCATACTTATTCAATTACATAAATGCTTGAAAAGTAACAATCAAACAAATTATTGTTTTCCCATCTCCCCATGATGGGAAGATGTGGAAAAAAATTGGAAAAAAATCAAGATTTTGATATTTGAGAAGAGGAAATTACTCATAACTAATAACCTTGTCCAACGATTAGGTGGTATAAAACAAGATTTTGTGTATAAATTAACATTTTTCCTTTTGGGTAATAATGTTTAGCTTGGATAAATATCATTAAAAAATGTATCTATCGCACACTATAACGAAAGGGCCTATTAGGACACTTACATAGAGATATTTTAAAAGAAGCGTCCTAACAGATGCATGTTATGAAGCTTATAAAACTAAACGTCCTAATATTGTGTGACACATATTAAAAGTGTCCCAATATATATGATTAGGACATTACAAAGCAATCCAACATTAAAACTACTGAGACATTTATAAGTGTCCTAATAGATGTAAATTAGGACACTTATAAACTAAACGTCCCAATACATAAATAATTATGACATTAAAAGTGACCTAATATAATAGGAAACATAAAAAAATAACCCTATTATTAGTTGAGAATGGCCTATGAAAGGCATAGTTCAAAGGCGGTTCCGCTTAAATTTCCAGGAACCTTTTTCTGAAGAGGGTTCTGAGCTTGGAACCAGGCTATTCGGGGCGCCCTCAAAAATCAAAGGCAGTTTAGTTTCATTGGAAGGAAGTTATAAAAGAACATGATTCCATTTATGTGAATCAAAGGCGGTTCACTGAATAACCGCCTTTGATTGAGAACAATTGTGCAAAAGTGACTTTTATTGTGTAAAAGTGACTTCTATTGTGTTAAGTTCTGGACTTGGGACTGGGATACGAATCGAGTTCCGAGTGCGAAACCTTTGTGGCTGAGGCTTCATGAAAGGACAAATATTGTTCCATGTTCATAACATCCTCTGACTCTAGTTCTAACCTAGGAACCATGTCCAGTTCTTTGTGAGCTAGCAGTAGATAAGTTTTGCTATTAGAACAATTAAAATGGGAAGCTTATATTTAGCGGGTTCAAGCCTCACAATTTGGAGAATCATTTGTGAAGAGGCATAACCCACTCCTAGGGTTTTCTTGTGGAACTAACTCGCGAAGGTATGTTCAAGTCAATCACTGATTAGATTTCATTCGATTCAATTATATTAGAAATTGGTTGAACTAGTGTTTATGTGTGGAATTTGTTTTTTGATGGGAATTGGGCTGGATTAGGGTTTACGTTGTGCGCCATATTCGTTTGAAACCATACTCCATCGTAGGTACGTACGCATGATCCTTTAATGGATAGAATTGCACTTATCGGTGGCGATCGTAGGGGTTCACCTAATTATATTCCCTTGGTAGAATCATTTTTTCATTGTCTTTTGAACACGTGTCGAGGAAAGACGAGACCGGTACACGTTATCAACGTAAGGATTGTAAGAATGATGCATATGTGGGGATGAAGAAGTTGTGTGAGCATCTTATAATGCGAGGTTTTCAAACTACTTATACACACTGGATATGGCACGAGGAGGTTCACATGGTTATTGATGAAGATGTTAAAACTAATATGAGGGTTTATTTGGAGCGGGATGATGAATTTTTTGAGATGGTGGAGGATGTAACTGGAGAATTTTACAGTAAATTGAAAACCCTAGAATCATTGATAAATGAAAAGAAGACTGCATTGTCAGGTAAATTGAAGACCCTAGAATCATTAATCAATTTGAAGGCAAAGTACGGGTGGACCGAGAAATGGATGACTGAGACACTTGAATCGATAAGGGAATTTTCTTCCAGATGGTAATCTGATGTCGGATAGGTCGTACGCCGCAAAAAATATTATATGTCCAATGAGATTAGAATTGGTAAAAATACATGCTTGTCTGAACGATTGTATGTTGTATAGAGGGAAGGAGGATACAGATAGAGAAAATTTTTGTGTATGTGGTGAGTCTCGATATAAGATAAAGCGGGGAGAGATTGTTGTGGGTGCAGAAGTTGGTTTCATCTCTAAGAAGAAGACCCATACTAAAGTTTTGTGATATCTTTCTATTATTCCTCGTTGGAAGAAGTTTTTTGCTTGCAAAGAGCATGCTAATTTAATGCGCTATCATGTAGATAGGGTTAGACACGGGGATGATGTTATCAGTCATATGTCTTACGGTGAACAGTGGAAGAAGGTTTATGCCCTTTACCCTGAGTTTGCATCAGAGCCTCATAATTTGAGGTTTGGCTTGTCAACCGATGGAATGAATCCATTCAGTAATATGAGCAATACTCATAATTCCTGGCCTGTAATGTTGGTAATCTACAATTTCCCCGCATGGTTGACAATGAAACGGAAGTATTTATTGTTATCATTGATGATTTCGGCTTCCAAAAAACCTGGTAATGGTATAGATTTTTATCTTACTCCCATAATCAATGACTTGGTGACATTATTCAATGGTGGGGTTTAGACTTACGATGGTCTTTCAGAAGAATATTTCACGTTGAAGGCCTTGTTATTCTGCACTATAAATGCTTTTTCAGCTTACGAAAATTTGTCTAGATATTCCATGAAAGGGCACTATGTGTGTCCCGTTTGCTAAAGGCAAACCTCATTTTTCCAACTGAAATATTGATGTAAAACTGTTAATCAGGGCCACAGATGGTTCTTCCTAATAGGCACCCGTGGCATCATGCAAAGAAGTGGTTCAACGGGGAGATCAAGTTATGCTCAGCGCCGGTACCGCTGATGGGTAAGCAAGTTTTTAACAGGGTCAAAGAATTCCCAAATGACTTTGGCAAGGGGAAGCGGAAATCGTCGGTAGAAGGAACTTGGAAGAAATGTTCCATTTTTTTCAAACTCCCTTATTGGAAGGATTTGGATGCTAGACACTATCTTGATGTAATGCACATCGAGAAAAATGTGTGTGATTCATTAGTTGGTACACTGTTAAATACCACTGAGAAAACTAAAGATAGGTTGAAGGCCCGACTTTACATTGTTGATATGGGAATTAGAGAGAGCCTGAGTCTGGTTACAGAAGGTGACAAGTGTTATCTCCCACCTGCATGTTTCTCCATGTCAGATGTAGAGAAAAAATATTTTGTGAGACCCTCAGAAAATGGAAGGTGCCCGGAGCATATTCCTTTAACTTAAGTTCATACATATCGGTGAAGGAGCTGAAGTTTTTAGTTCTTAAATCACATGATTGCCACAATCTAATGCAGGAAATGTATTCCATTGTGATAAGGTCATCTTTTCCTTCCCATGTCAGAATGTGCATAACAAAGCTTTGTTTGTTCTTCAAGTCCATTTGTTCGAAAAGTATTACCGCTGCAAAGCTTGACAGGTTGCAGGTGATGATTTTTGAAGTGCAATGTCGTATAAGGATGTACTTTCCGCCATCATTCTTTGACATTGTGGTCCATTTTATTATCCATTTGGTCTGTGAGATCAAGCTATGTGGTCCCTTATTTTTTAGATGGATTTATCCGTCAAAATGGTATATGCAAATTTTCAAACATTTTGTGAGGAACAGATATAGGCCAGATGCAAGTATAGTGCAATGTTACTTAGAAGAGGAGGTAATAGAGTTCTGCCAAATATCTAAAGGAGGTTGATTTGATTGGGCATCCCAGTTCTAGACATGAGGGCCGATTAGATGGACAATGTGTTTGACAGGGTAAACTGCTCAGCCCTACTGCAGAGGATTTACGTGGTGTTCATTTATACGTACTTTGGAACCATGATGAAGTTGCTCCATATATTGAGGTTCACATGAATCAGATGCGCAGGGCTCATCCTTTATTCAATGAAGCAGAAGTTATCCAACAACACACTAGCACATTTTCTATTTACACCCCTTTTACTCGCCATGAAAGCCAACCCGATCACACCTTGAAATATCAACGTAATCAAGTTTCCATAAGGCAGATTCTTGATTATTCTTTTTGATATGGCTACAAACATCATGTGCTTAAAAATTTCAGTGTCGATATTAACATTGGCCCTCTCCATCACATAGTAGAACATCATGAGATTTGAGTAATTTGGCTCGGTGATGTGACCGGGAGTGGGAAATATTGATCGATTTATCATCACGTACACTATACGTTGGTAAATTTCTAGTTCCTTTAGATCAATTGATTCCGGTCTTCCTAGTTCATATGGATTGCGTTTAAAGTATTTCACACTACACGCAATTGGGTCAATATTAGGGTAATCATCATTAAGTGATCATTCCCCTCTATGATAAACATCATTTAAAGGCTCATTTTCCACTTGGGGTACACATCATGTAGGCTCTTGTAAGGACATTCAAAATTTTCATTTATGATCCAAGGACTAATCTCCCAATTATACCCATTCACCCTAGTCCAATAACTACCCTAAACCTTTACCTCATGCAAATTGGCATAAAATTGACAAATCTCGTCAAAATAACCGGGTTCATTAAAACTAACAAGTTTTATCAAATGTTGCTATTCTAAATATTTAACGGGGTTGGCTAACTTAATGCTCTTTTACAAACACAAATATATTATATAGCTATTCAAAATCTTACCATCATCCCTTAAAGTATTGAACCTAGTTTGGGCTTTGAGAGAAACAAACCTCGCTTCGTAGCCAAGATTCCTCGGTTGGCTTTCTCTCGTGGATTTTTCCCGATAGTGGTAAACCGATATGATTGGATTTGAAGATGACATGATAGGGGTGTTTCAAGAATGTGTGAGAGTTTGAATTTTGGTGAGGGATGAAGTTCCACACTCGGACTGGCTTTAGGGTTTATTAGAATGATTCTCGATCTGGTTTTTATTTTATTTTATAGGCAAATGTCTTCCGAGCTTTAAACTACATCGTTTAATTTTTTGAAAGGCCCGATTAACATTTCCAATATTGGAACAACAATTTGACAATAAATTACAAAAATCCAATTTGTAGTTTCGAGTCTGGAACTATGTCTGGGAATTTATGAGAATTGGAATTCAAATAGTCCTTTTACATCAACTTTTGTCCTGAAAAAGTAAAATAGTTTGGAAAAAGGGTTCTAGACTCGGAACCACAATATTCGTGCATTCAATGGATAGATATGATCAAGTTATAATCTCGTAACTAATATTCGAGAAATATGAACTTAAACTCAAAAATTCTTACAAAATGGCCAGATTTTTTTCCTGAAAATAACTCAGAGGTCGGAAGCTTGGTTTCGTAATTTGAACCGTTAATTTCATTTTATCACATACACATGACATTATGTTCCGAGCTCGTAACTTGGTTTCAGTAAAAGAACAAAAATAACCTATTTCCTAATAAGATCATATTTTTTCCTGAAATGCAATCAGAGTTCGGAACCTTAGTTCCAAATTCGCAACTGCAATAATCATCTTAGTAAGTATTTCCTCTTAATAAGTTCTGAGCTCGTATCATAAATTTTACTCAAAAAGGTTCAAAACACCCTTAGTCATTTTGACCAGATTAGGTCCTAAAAAAATCATAGCTTGGAACAACAGTTTCGAGTTCATAACACGTGCATTTCATCTCAGTTATTATAATCCTGAATAAGAGGTTCCGAACTCTGAAAACCTTCTGGGAACAGTTTTCCAAAGACAAGACATAGTTCCTCTATCAAAACTGTTTCTTAAAGTATGGTAATTGAAAAAAAACCAGGCATTGACAACCTTCACATAACTTATGCCTAAAAACGATAACCATGTAATGTAAACAGCCATTGAACATTGAAGTTTGTTGAACAAAAGATATCCAAATTAGCAAGTCACTTGTAGTCCAAAAAATGTACCCAAAATATCAAAAACTGAAGTTCCATAAATCCTACAACGTTACATAACTTAAAAGCATTTTAACTCATCCTAACCATCATCCTAACATCTCTTCAATCTAAGAATCGGTTTTCTATGGGTTGGAACCTCCGTCGTCATCATTTTCACCCTCGGTCTCATCGTCATCAGAATATATGAGTTTGAAGTTTGGCATCCCCTCGTCTCCATCAAGAACGATCTGGAATCTATTGGAATCGATGAATTTTATGTACCTAGCTTCAGCCACAGCTAGCTCTTCATTCACGGCACCAACTTCAATGCACATGCATGACATGAACTTTTTCAAGGTAATCATCCAAGAACCTTGCCTCCCCGAAAAACACAACCAATAAACATGAAATACATGTTAATAAATGTCAAAAAAATCAAACTAGAAAAGGAATTAAGGTTTGGCTACTCACGAGATGAAGAAGCCTCTGCTATCAACATTGCCTCGTCCATACTCCTTTTCGCTGTCCTAGCAGATATCCCGAGAACCGTGTGCTATAAATATACTCTCTTGTCGTTCAAGACCATGTGTTTGTGGTAGAACCAAGCCTTTCCATAGTACTCCATCTGCAAGGGTTTATCAACGGGAAAAACCTTCCACTCTTAACCAGCTCCCTTATCAAGACACCATACAGAAGATCCTTCCTTTTACCCGCCGCGGCCTTCAACATATACATAAGAATTGTATACCCGGGGTTGAGCTTGACACCCTCCATCATGTAATAGAAAATCATTAGATTTCCTTTTGTAGGCTCGCATGTGTGGCCACCGGATGGAAGGACATTCTGACAAATCCACTCATATATGAACTTATTCTCCACGGACAACACTCCCACATCATTGCTCTAGGCCTGCCCCAGTGCCAATCCCGGCCTATTGAAATATTTATTAGCCATCGCTACCGGGCACAACAAGTTTACCTCCGTAACCCCAGGCTAATTATGTTGATGGAATATTTCAACAGGTCCACCCTCATCGACAGGATTCAATTTAGTTGGGTCAGTATATTCTATACCTAGGGCATCATTAATTGAATACATTGTGATGAGTATAGTCACACTATTTACAATAGTCTGCTCCTTATTGTTCATAACTTGTCCTAAATTAATGTAGAATTGTAGGACTTCATCATAATATACTTGGTCATCTAACATGAGAAATTTTTCAAAACCTGAGCTCTTCAATTTTTCAACCAAATACCCTAACCCTATAGGCACCAAATCACAAGCACGAATAACCTTAGGATTACTACACTTCCTACAATTAAATTCCATGTACCTCTATTTCGCAATAGGGTTATAGAACCGTTCTGAAGCACCACCATAGCTTGGATGAGTTGGTCGATGACTCTGGGAAGACGCATTCCCACCCCCACCACTTGATTTGCTACCACGTTGCCTAGGAGCAACACTCAATTTATCGTTGGACAGAGGAAGTTGAATATTAGGTTACGAGTCCATAGAACAAGGGATTCAGACAAGGTTAACTAGGAACTTGCAGTTAATGAAAATCCAGCCCCTAATTTTTTTAGACCGTGATTAGGTTCCAATTTCGGAACCTAATTTGTTCGAATTAACAAAGAGAAGATGTTGTTCCTCATTCAAAACCTAGAAGCTGACAGAGTTATGGACTCGAAACATAATCGGGCGTGTTAAAAAAGGGAGCACTGAAGGTGGCTTTTAAAAGTGCAATTAATACTCATTTATTTTTATCGGGAGTTCCCTCTCATTTTCACCTCCAAAAACCCTCCCCATACCTTTTCCCACAAAAAATACACAATTTTCTCCTCAAATTATCACTTCCATTGCAAAACCTTCACAAACCCTATATCTTCATCTACTACACATATTTTTTGACGAATCAATATCATAGAGCTTGAATTTTGGTTAGGGGTTTCTACATGGTGAAGACTATGGTCTACCTACAACATTTCTATATCTAATACCAATATATTGTTCAAAGGGTAAAAATTAATGTGTTTGTGATGTTGTGTTGAGGTGATGAAATTATGAATCACATTTTTTGTTTTCAATATTCTTCAAGAAGATATGTACATGGTGTGTGCAATATTGTGATTCATTTAAGTTTTTTTAAAATGTTATGCCCTCCTTTGTGATATAGTAATTTACAAGTGGAACATATATTGTCTGCCTTTAATCCTATCATTCCAAAAAAAAGGAACCGAGAAGAACAAATGGGTACAATTGAAGGAGATTCCGATACAACAGGTGATGAGATGTTAAGGAAGAGGGGTCAGATAGTGGGAAAATTCATAAGAAAAGAACCTTGGATAGTGAGGAGAATGTAAGTATTATAATATATTTTTTATTTCTCTCTGTACATTTATTGAAAGGTGATGGTTACAAACTCGTGTCCTTTAACCCAAATTAATCTATTAATACTTTTTTTAATATGTTACTACAATGTTGTAGAGACCATGGTAGATTAATGATTCACGTCCTCAGCAACAATCGCATTACTGTATGCTCTTCAATACCGATGCGCTCATTAAAATGTCCAGGGAATAATGGTAATGAGGGTTGGGCCCTAACAAAAATCAAGGTGTGACTGTCTATTGATGTTGCATAATTCTTTTCAGCCATCAGTTATTGTAATTAGAGTATGTCTCTTGAAAGACGGTCTTTCCATAAGTCATGGAAAGACCAAGGTTTAAAGTGTAAATTAGAAGAATTTAAAATAAAATTTTTAGGTTGTATGAACCGGGTTATAAATTTTATAACTGTTACATGTTGCATAATAAAACTTTAATATTGCAACAAAGACCTTATACCTTTTATTATTTCAATTAAACTCCGTCTTTCCATAAGGTTATGGAAAGACCGTCTTTCCCAAGACTTTGCCTTCAAAAAAAAAGAGTTTTATTTCAGTTGGGACGGGGATACATATCATGAAATGATTAAATATATATTTTATTTATATTGACAAAGAAATATCACATTTCAGAAAAATATGCATACTCATTCTTGTATATATATATAGCAACAATATATAACATACTCACTGTTTGGTTTTTTGGAAGCTCCCCGTACGAGCCATTCATTACCACAAAACAATATACATGAGTTAGTACAAAAGAGGAGCTGCTACATCATGCGCCTCTGTTTGGTCAATCGGCTCAAGTCTGAAAATAGTTGAGAAATTGGGAATGATCTTCAATATTGAGGTTTGAGTCGTTTGACGAACACATATTTAAGTGATTATTTTTATATCCGAAGGCAATTTATGGTTTGAAGCAAGTTTCTCGTGATTGGTTTTAGCATTTTAGCTCTTTTTTATCGGCCTGGATTTTGTATTCAGTTCCTCCGATACATCTTTGTTTGTATTTTCACATGATGTCTCTTTGCTCTACTTGTAGGTTTGTGTTGATGACATTATTCTTACTGAGAATGATGGTCGTCTCATTCATAAGTTTATTGATCGGGTTAATCAGGAATTCAAGATTAACGATTTTAGCGCTCTGCAATATTTTTTGGGTTTGGAGGTTGTTCGTACTTCCGAGTCTCGACGTCTTATTCCTTGGTCAGGCCTGATACGCCAAGAATATTTTATTTCGCGCAGGGATGCAGGATTCCGATCCTGCTGCCATTCCTTTTGTGACTTTTTCACAGCTTGTTATCTTTTCCGGTAAGCTGTTCGAAAATCCCACTCTTTACCGATCTCTGGTTGGTGCACTTCAGTATCCGTCAATTACAAGTTCGGATTTGTCTTATGTTGTGAACACGCGGTCAGTACATGCAGACTCCTACTGATGACCATTAACAAGCTATTATTCGAATTTTGCATTATGTGCGTGGTACTCTCCACTATGGTCTTCAGGTTCGCAAAACTTCGTCCGCTTTATCAATTTTGGGTTATTTTGATAATGATTGGAATCGTTGCATTGAGACTCGTGGGTCTACATACGGTTATGTCATTTTCCTTGGTGGGTAACCGGGTGTCTTGGAGTGCTAAGAAACAACCTACAGTTTCTCGTTCTAGTTCAGAATCAAAATACAGTGTTATGGAAAATACTGCTGCGGAGTTGGCTTGGTTGATGAATCTTCTTTGGGATTTACGTGTATCGACCACTGCGCCTCCTATTTTGTTGTGTGGTAATAACAATGCTCTCTTTCTTGCTCAGAATCCAGTTTCGCACAAGAGAGTCAAACACATTGATATTGATTATCATTTTGAGCGTGAGATGGTGTCTTCTGGCAAGTTCAAGATTGCTCATATTTCTACGGACTTGCAACTTGCTGACATCTTTAAAAATGGGTTATCTCGTTCTCAGTTTGAATTCTTACCTTTCGAGGTTTGCGTTGCGACCAGTCCTACACTTCCCCTGGGGGGATAGAGATATAATTGATTTAGATACAAGATAAGAAATAAATATCTTTTCTGATTGGTTTTGTATATATCTTGTTCCATACTTGTTTCTACTTTGTATACCATTTGTACTAACTATATAATTATGTGTGGGTTTTACATTTTATCAGTAACCAAATTACATATAAATATCCTACTTTATAACTAGACTAGCTAGGAGACATTACCATTGATTCTATTTAAGGTCAATGGAGTTTGAAACTCCATCCATTTGAATATATGGAGACGCCTTTTGGAAAACACTTAAACTTTATAACACTAATGAATTGCAGCCATCGAAACCGGAACCGCCACGATCTCACATTTTATCGACCACCTGCAAGTTGGGAAATCACAACGCTGCACCACCAATGAACCGCTGCCACCAAAATCAGAACCACCACGATCTCACATTCATCGACATCTTGCAGGTTGGGAAACCACAGTGGATACCAACGACACGGTCCATAACGTTGGGTAATTCTTATAAAAAAATTCTATAATAGTCACAATTTTAGATAAAAGTGTGATTTAACTCTGAACTTCTTTCATATACATAGTTTGAATTACAACTGAATCATACCCAATTCACAATATTTAAGTGATTCATTAACTCAAAGCATGATAAGTATGATATGTGAAACAAACTCTGTTTGTGGCCATTTCCATTAATACCCAAGCTCAACGTGTCCTTTTTTTAGTTCATTCCTTTCATTTAAAATGTAAGATCTTTTGTTGTAAATTAAGGATAAAGTAACAAGTGTTGTTTTAAATACTAAAAATGCTAAGTTGGATATATTGCAACACTTTTACAAGTGTTGCCTTAGCTAATGTTGCAATAAATCTATCTTTACACTTTTTAAAGATTTAACTAACATTTTCAAAGATTTAAATAACATTTTATACGTTGTTGTAACATTTTAATTAGTGTTACTAGGAAAATATTACTATAACTCTAGTTTGTGCTAGTGCAATCTCATATTCATTATAGGACTCAATTATGTTAACTACTTAATATGCACATAAAATTCGTTCAAATTAATATTTTATATTTTTATATTTTATGTTTGTGCACGTGCACACGTGGATATATAGTTCTTGTTCATTAAAATTTTCTAGAAACTTGATTTTTATACATCTTTTTTATGTTTGTAGACATGCATGGTTTGTATCCAGTGGCGGAACTAGAGCAAAATTGAAGGGGGCTGATTTTTCCTTTAAAAAAATTAGGAAATACATTTATGCCTTCTCCTCAACTACCTCCGCTCCAGGACAATACATTTATGGCTTGCTCTTCAACAGCAAGAAGCTCACAAACTTACCTTGATAGATTGCACAGCACGAACATAATCTTTCAAGGGCTCTTCAAAGTTCATCAACAGATGGTGAGCCTGAATACAGAGGAATGTGGAGATTTCAATATTCGTCCGTCGATCAATGGAACGAAGAGCAGCCGAGCTGAGAGCAGTGAACGAAATGGAGCAATGCTGAACAACCTAGATTTGGGGGAATTGGAACGAAATTGGGTTTCTGGTTTGTTTAATGGCCTTTTTGTGTTTAAAACAGCCCAACACTAACTAAATTGAGGTCCTTCTTCTTTCTTTGTATACAGTGGCGAGACTGAACTAGCGAGTTCCTCATCGAGTCTGAGTCTGAGTCTGAGTCTTCGTCTCCAGCCACCCCACTCTCACATTTTGCTTTTCCGGCGACTTTCCTGGGCGGGGCAGGGGTGGGGTACATATATACCCTCAGTCACCGGAATGTTTGGGGGGGCTGCTTGTATCGTTTCATATATATTTTTTATAAAAGTTAATTTTTTATATATTTTTACGTTTGTGCACATGCATATGTGTTTGTATTGTGCATGTTTATAATTTCTTCCAAAAACAATAATTCTCCAACGATCCCTTCCAATCTATTCGAAATTTGGCAATTCAGTTTTTTTTTCCTCAAAACAGTGATGTCTTTTCAAAATGTAAAATGTAAAATGTAAAATATTAATATTAATTAGTTTATTAAAACATAAGACCTATGGATACTGATTTTTGTGATATAAAGTCTAGATTTATTTTTCAACTCTAAAAAATATTTATGAATGATTTGTACAAAGCAAAAAATCTCAAATAACTAAGCATGCTTATTATTTAATATAGTATAATGATATCCCGTCATTCAACATCTCCCTCCGTTCAACTAATATTAACGGGTGTACGTGCCCTTTTATGTTAAATCTTAGTTAATTAATAATGACTAATTTGCCAGTAGACTATTTATCTTCTTTCTTTCTTCCCATCCTCCCTCGTTTAGTTTTTACCGACCTGGGAGCCATGAAACTCCGTCTGATAAAACCACCCAAACCACTGTCTGCCGCCATGATCCGCTACTTCTCTACGCAAATAGAAACAAGCCACCCACCTCCGCTGCCGCAATTAGACCTTGAACTCCGCCGAGTTCCCCAAATACTATCCATCCCCACAACTGCCACCCCGGAAAACTAGAATTCCGACGCCAATCTACACCGCCTCCTCCTCCCGGCGGCGCCCATTTTACTCCTCAAAGTCACCCGCCAACTGGGTTCTTCCCAAAAATCCTCCAGTCTCTTCAACTACGTTGAAACAACTACCCTCTTGATTATCCGTCAACTGTAGATGCAGATGATAATGAAGGCTATGCTCTTTCCTTTATTTTCCTGGGCGTTCTCGAGCACGTGGAGAGGGAGGGTAATTTGAAGATGAAGGAGTTATGGTTTCAGGGGTATGAATGTCATTTCATTGCTTTTTGTATCTTTTATTTTTTACAAAGGGGTAAATTGGTCTTTTCATCATGATTTGGCCTCAAACTGCCAAAAAATATTATATTTGCACATAAACTAACTATTTAGGGTTATATTTACACTTTCAATCATCACAAGATTATATTTGCACTTTTGTAAATTATGTAGAGTTACATATGCAGTTCAATCTTAAGAATTTAGTTTATGTTTTAGTATTGAAGAATTTGTTTGAATAAAAAATGAACTAAATTCCAAAACAAAGACCGAGAAATGGCTAGGTTTGGATCAATGTAAAGCCCAAACAAACCGATCATATTAGTTTTCTACATTAACTTGATTTGATACACACCTTTACCAAAAGCCCAATCGGCCAAAATAAAAAATAATAATAGAAGGAAAATTCGACTTATAATTTTAAAATATGTAACAAGCAAACCATTATCACTACAACAGCACAAGATGAAAAATAAACAAAACGATCTATTGGTGTTTCCGGTGGAGGTTCAAGGTGGCGAGCACGACGAGCAACAGAAACGCCCCTGATCCAAGCATCGAAACAGCAATAGCGCCAGCGACTTGGTGACAGAACTTTCCGAAAACGTCACAAACTTTGTTCCACTGGACGTGGTCGTTGCCTCTGTACCCGATGAGACCGATGGCAATGGCGGCGCCACCACTAGAGAAGAGAAGCGCCACCATGAAAAGGTCCATTGTGATTATAAGCATGGATAGGCCTCTCTTCTTTCCTCCTCTACTTGCCAACACTAGTATTAGTGACAAGGCGGAGTATGCACATGCTATTGCATTTGCTACTGCAAAAAACCTATTTATTCAAAACCAACGAAATTAGTTGCGTGTATAATATTTCACATGTTATTGTATTCATCATATGAGACAAAAATAACACTAATAATTTTAAATCCAGCATGTATAATATTTCACATGTTATTGTATTGATCATAAGAGACAAAAATAAAAATATAGAGTTAAGTGCTGAAATGACCCTATATTTTGGTCGAAAGTGCCAATATGACCCTGTAAAATCTGAAAGTGCAA
>JAULKM010155818.1:0-16844 GCA_032355605.1 Rubia tinctorum
ATGAGCTTCTCTAACAAGTAATTCACACATAGAACATTGAGGAACACATAACCTATTATTCATGAATAGAAAACCATCTTGTTGGAAATATTTATCAAAAGAACCATTCTCGCATGCAACATAGACAAATGAAAAATCAGGATCGTTGGCATATAATTCTCGCACAAAAGAGAATTTGAAAAAAGGTGAAAAGGGCACACTCCATTTGTGTAAGCAAAACATGTCTACAACTCAAAGCATCAGCGACAACATTCTCTTTACCCTTCTTGTATCGCAACACATAAGGAAAAGATTCAATGAAACTAGACCATTTAGCATGCCGCTTATTCATATTCATCTGACTCTTTAAATATATCAATGATTCGTGATCACTATGAATAAAAAATTCCTTATGCAATAAATAATGCTACCAAGTCTCTAAAGCACGTATAATTGCATAGAATACTTTATCGTAAACAGGATAATTAAGAGCACCGCCCTTTAGCTTTTCACTGAAATAAGCTATAGGTCGATTCTCTTGCATCAACACAGCACCAATACCAACACCAGAAGCATCACGTGTATTTCAAAAGTATTATTGAAATCAGGTAGAGCAAGAATAGAAGCATGACATAATCTATGTTTCAATTCATTGAATGCATTCTCTTGTTCATCACCCCAAACAAACTTCACATCCTTTTTAACCAGTTCATTTAAAGGTGTTGCAATAGATGAAAAATCACGCACAAACCTTCCATAAAAACTAGCTAAACCATGAAAAAATGTACCTGATTGGCATTCATAAGTATCGGCCAACTATTAATGGCCTCAATTTTGGTTTCGTCTACTTTTATGCCCTCCTCAGAGACCACAAAATCGTGAAACACCATTTACGAAGCACAAAAAGTACACTTCTTGATGTTTACATATAACTTAGACTAACGGAGTGCAACAATAACCATTTTAACATGCTCAATATGCTCATCAGTCGATTTAGAATAGATTAAGATATCATCAAAATAAACCACAACAAAATGACCAATGAACTTTCTTAAGACATGATTCATCAACCGCATAAACGTACTAGGTGCATTGGTTAGTCCGAAAGGCATAACAATCCATTCATATAACCCGAACTTAGTTTTAAATGCACTTTTCCACTCATCTCCTTCATGAATTCGAATTTGATGGTATCCCTGAGTTAAATCAATTTTCGTGTATATCATAGAACCATGCAAATCTTCAAGCATATCATCTAACCTAGGGATGATATGGTGATACTTAATGGTTATCTTGTTAATAGCATGACAATCAATGCAGATTCGCCAAGTTTTATCTTTCTTAGGAATTAAAATAACAGGCACAACACAAGGAGATAAAGATTCACGCACAAACCCCTTTTGTATTAACTCCTCTACTTGTTTTTGTAATTCCTTTGTTTCCTCACGGTTTTCTTTATATGCCCGTCGATTAGGAATAACCGAACCCGGAATCAACTTAATCTGATGTTCAATCCCTTGCAATGGAGGTAGGCCATGCCGCAATGCCTCAGGGAAAACATCCTCAAAATCTCGTAACAACTTAGCAAACTGTGGAGGAATATGCACATGTATATCCTCATTGGCGAAATAATTCTCTTTAAAGTGTAAATTCAAAACATGCGAATGATTAGAGAAAGCACGATTCACGACCCTTATAGGTGCATAAAACGATTTTCCAGTTTCAAACGGAAATTCATGTTTCATCATATCAATAGATGGCAAGGGACTAAGATGTGAAGATAAAATATTTTGCGACTTTTCAGAATGAATCACAAGCTTACCTTTCTTACCTGGGGCGCCAAGCCCTAATTTAGGGTCAAAACCCTTAGGGTTTTTTCTATCCATGGCCTTGTGGCCGTTTGGGTCCCTAGGGTTTGCATCAAAACCCTCTTTGTGACCGATCGTCTTCCCTCTAGGGTAAGGGTTGGATCCGGCCCCTTCTTCTGGCTCAGTCGCATAATTTTCTTTCTCATTTTTCATGCATCTCTGAGCCTCAATTAGCTCAATAGGTGACAATGGAACTAGTGTATACCTAGTTAAATCCTTAATCACAGTAATCTTGTTAGTGTAACATCATGCATAGTTTTACGATCAAATTGCCACGGTCTTCCTAACAAGATATGACTAGCTTCTATAGGTATAACATCACATAAGATATTATCATGATATTTTCCAATCTTAAATTTAATCATGCATTGTTTGTTTACTTGGATTTCACCACTACCATTTAACAAAATAAGTTTATAAGGTGATGGATGAGCAATAACAGGTAAGGACAATGATTTAACAAGAAGATTAGAAACAATGTTAGCATATGAACCACCATCAATGATCAATAAATAGTTCTTATCTTTCACAAGGCATCTAGTATGAAAAATGTTTATTCTTTGTACCTGAGTCTCAGCCATCTGCAAGTTTAAGACTCTCAAAATCACATAGTTACCTTGTGTTTCAGGTGCTTGCTCACCATGATCATCTATGATGATTTCGTCATCTATATGTTCATTGTCAAATTCCTCAAGGGGAGGCATATCAGCATATTCATCTTCTTCCTCAATGGTTGTTAATACTCTAGTATGGGGACAGTTACCGAGAACATGTCCTCTTTCTTTGCAATGAAAACAATTAGGAGTATTAACTGAAACCGAATTTGAAGAAGAAACAGGAGACTTACCTGAACTTCTTGAAGACCGCTGGCTAGAAACCTGAGGAGCTGACCTCTTATCATTGTTGAATGTCGGGTTTGAGTAGATTTAACCCGAACCTCGGCCACCCATAGAAGTACTCCTTCATCAGCTCAAACTTGAATTTCCAAAGTTAAACCCTGAATGCTGACTTGGAAATCTGAATTGTGGCTTCTTTGGCCGCAAAGTACTTTTTACCAACCTTGACTTTATTAATAAATCGTCCATAGAGATGTGGTGTTGAAGGCGGACTGGCGTTTGAAGATTCTCTCGCAGTCCTTCAATGAAACGATTCTTAATGAAAGCATCATCTTCTTTCATTCCGACCCTCCTCATGGTCAACTCAAGTTCTTGCCAATACTCGTCAACCGTGTGAGTTCCTTGCTTCATATTAGCCAAATAATAATGTTGTTCCATCAAATAAGTAGGTGGAACATAATAGATACGAAGCTCAGTCTTCAATCTCTCCCAGGTGGAGATCGGTTTCCTTCCAGCAAGCTGTCTCTTTTCTTTTACGTTTTTCCACCACTCGGCTGCATAGTGTGTAAAGGAGTATTGTGTCACCTCCACTTTATCCTTTTCCCGGTAATTGTTCAGATCGAACAGATTCTCAATCTGGCGCTCCTAATCAAGGTATTTCACCGGATTATGTTGACAATAAAATCTAGGGATTTCATACTTTAAACCCTTGATTTCTCTCACCGAATCCGAATTAGACCCTGATTCAGAACTATCATGCGTTCTCCTTCGGGAAGAATGCTTTTTACTATAGCGATGTCTCTTTGATGATCCGCGTCACGACCATCTTTCTGATACATTCGAATCTTCATCAGAACTACCATAACCTTAGAATTTGTGAACAATTTCCTGATCATCCCCTCTCTTAGCCGTCGACTATGGTGTAGGGGTGCTATAATGTCAATTTTTTGCGCCAATCGCTCCACCTCACTTATCATGGCATTCATCGTAGCAACGAATCAGTCAGGATCAATAGACTCATTCAGTTTAAACCGATGACGTTCCAAACTATTTTGAGCCTCTTCTATGGGTTTCTCAGCATGCCTACTACTAGACGTGTTTGTAAGAGGTAAGTTATTGGGATCTTTAACATAAGGCGGGACGAAAGGATTATCGTCTGTCATCTTCGCTAACAGCTAAGAAAAAAATAGTTAGTAATAAAAGGTCTCCCCTTCCCTTTGTTTATTAAGGTATCTCACCAAGTGTATAACACTCACAACTCACAAGACGAAGACTTATATGAGGGCAATTTAAACAAAACCGTAATTCAAAGCAAATTCTGGGTTAAGTACTGAAGAAACTTATTTCGAAATTAAAAAAAATATAAACTCAAAATTAAGCTCTAAATTCTACAAATAATAAGGAACAAAATGAAAGTTTAATGTCACAAATAGGAGCTATAACGAATAATTTATGATCAAAATAAGAACGCTTTATATAGGTTTCAACAAAATTCCGATAATGAAAAACGATTTCCTAAAATCAAGTAGGATTAAGAGATTTAACCCCAATTTCTTCAAGAAATAAAAAATACCTGGTATCTTGCTGATCAAGATGTGTTTTTGCTCCAATCCCAAGCCCTCTATATATAGAAACTCAACTTTTTCGCTCTCAACTAGGATTTAGTTTTCTTTTTCCTATTTCGAATCAAATTTTTCCTCTCTTGCTTTTTCTCCTTTCTTTTGCAGCTATAAATTCAGCTCTTTTCACATATATCACGCAAATTCATATTCTTATTTTCCAAAATGTTCATCCGTGCAACTTCTCAATTTTCCAAAAATTGTAAAACAGCCCCAAACTTTCTTTAAATTACAAAAAGGCCCCAAACCGATTTTATCAAAACCTAAATTCCGATTTTGAAAAACCCAAATCTGATACCCTTGTTTTTTATTTTCGAAAAGTTTTTGGAACAAATTAAGCCTATATAAAACTTGGAAAAAGAAACTGCGATAACTTTCTATTGATTCAAATGAACTTCGAGTTATTCAAGATCGTAGGGATCAAGAATATGATACTATATATGGAAAAATACACAAAAGACTCCTTTTTTATACGTGTAATCAAAATCAAACAACAATTCAAGATTACGGAATCAGAGAACAAAAAAGAAAACAAATAGGATTAGGAGCATGCAATAATTTCTCAGAAGAGTTGACGAAAAATATCACAAGCACATAAACTGTATAAGCTACCTAGATCTACGAAACGGACCGGGAGGTGAAGGCGGATAATACTTGTTAACACTCAGACCCTTCGACGTCCTCCTAACTCGATTAATGAAGGTGAAGGCGGATAGTAATACCGAAGTATTCTAACTCTCGGACCCTTCGACGTCCTTTGACTCAACATTCAACCTTCATGCTAAGAAAGATCAAACAAAAATAGTTAGAATAAGACACGAAAGAGTTTATAATTTTAATACACAAATTTTGAAAATAAATAAATGCAGAAACACAAAACCCCTGATGTTTTTCGGCCAAGGATCTTTTGCTTTGCTCTGATACCAACTGATATGAATCTCCTTGCGAATACTCTGGATTGCGGAATATCGGATCTTTGTCTGAACTAGGATCTCGCCCAACCTAGCTCACACGCATGAAATTGCAGCGTCTAGCCCGCAGGGTACACTCACAAAGCAAATTGAAATTTAACTAGCTCGCAGGGTTAAGAGACAATAAAAATAATGAGAATGACTCAAAATTCTGAATATATGATTGATAAAAGATGATGAAATTTGTTGGTTCATCCCCCTCTATTTATAGGATTATTTTCGAACCAAAACCCTAATTACAATTGGAATCTGATTCAACTTATGGCAGATTTAAGAAGCTAAAACCATATTTAACTAAACTACCAAAAATCAAACCCTACTCTTGGCTGATCTCCTCTTAGAATTAGACTAGAAAATATTACCTTATCTAATCTTACCAATGGGAAAAGAGTATAGTGTTCTTCATAATGACTTCACTTAATCGACAAACTTGAATAAGTAATTGAAGCCCCTGCCGACTTCTTCATTAATTTTTCATCATGAAGGCGATCAATCAAACCATTCAATGCAGCATCCCTAAGCTTCATTCTTGCCTTGTCATAGGTACAGCCATGTCACTTAGACGACTCCGAACATAACCCTTGAATGTTTGATCAAGACGTTGAATATATTCATTTATTGTGGTAGTCGTCTTGAGATTTCAATCAGATATTTAATGGTTTTAAGGTAGGGGATTAATAAAAAAATAAATTAGAGCTAAAAACATATCTAAATATTAAATAATTAAAACTTAGTTACGGGAGCTAATTGATACAACAAATATTGGGTACTGATCCTAGAAAAAATTAATGAATATGAAGACAATATTGTATTTGTAGTTGCACGAATCTTTTATTTAAATTTTTTATAAAAGAAATGCGTGCATTTGGGATTGGCCCGTTGATATTATGGATTAAATTAATAATTAGAGAGTAATGAAATATCTCCCAGCCACTGGGCTCAATAGTATAAACAACCATGCATGTATATATGGACCAAATCCAGACAGTATAATGAGTGGAAACGAACAAAAATAATACTTTCAATTATTGTTGGACACTTACAATTTAAAAATATATATATATATGTTTATTTAAATTTTAACATTTTTAAATAGTATGTTTTAAGGCTATTTCTATCACTTATTTAATTTTTTCAACTTCACACATTTAGCATTTTCTAAAACTCACTTATTTAATTTTTTTAACTCCACACATTTAGCATTTTCTAAAACTTTGTATCAAACGTAAAGCGCCAAATTATGGCTACTACTCCTATTAGTTGTGAGACTACTCATATTTCTCTCATTTTAGTAAATTTTAAATTTATTGTTTTTATTACTTCTTACCTTCCAATTTAAATTACACAACAATTACTATTACGTTGTTCAAAAAATATATTTGATTGTTAATATGTTTAACTACATATCATAACGATAAATTAAAAGTTTATATATATTTAGAAACTGTTTGTTACAACGAATTCAACTATATCACATACGATAATATTGTTCATATATCTATTTAAATTTGCGGTCAAAATTTAATAGAGCATAGGGTCTAAAACACAAGTGTGCAATTTGAGCTGGGACTGAGGGAGTAAGTAATTTAAATTCAATTAATTTAATTTTAATTTTAATTTAAGTAGATATCATTTTAGTACTCCCCTGTTTCATTGGATGTGACACACTTTGTTATTTTCGTGGATTTGACACACTTTCCTTTTATGACAAGATTCTTTTAATTTCATCCAGTAATTCTACTTTTTCCTTTCCAAATTCAATTTATACATTCATTCATAAAATTATGATGATACATTCAACGAAACGGAAGTAGAAGTTGAGATCGAGACGAGTACAAAGAAGCAAGAGCTGCGGTCATGTGTCGCACGGGAAGCGATGCAAAGACTGGTCCAAAACATAAAAACAAGAATTGTCATACACAGAATTCGAAATGGAAGAGACAGAGGAAGATGTATTTGTGGGAACTCAGATTTTACATTGGAGAAATCGGCGGACAACCCGTGCCTCCTCGGACCAATTTACTTAATTTTATTTTATCATTTTATGTGTAAATAACTTCTTTGCTTTGGTACCACTCTTACTTTATCAACCTAGTAATATTTCTCGTATCATTCTATGCTCCAGCTAGCTGCCACTTCTTTGTTTGTTACAGAATTTGGAGCATGGTGATTATAATCAGTTAAAGATATTATATGTGATCCATGTGATCAATTGTATATAACGTAAATCTGTAAAAAGATTTTAATTCCTTGTATAACCTTTCCAATAAGTTGTTTGTGTTGCATGTAGTGATTTATCCAATTGTCAATTGAATACAGTGAAGAAATATGAAATGCAACATACAGTAATGTAGTTCATCTTTTTTTGTAGCCTCCTATTTTAATACTCCTCTACCATTGGCTACACAAACTAAGGTAAAGTAGAACAATGAAGCTTTAATTTCTTAATCCATTTGTATCTCATGCTCACTTTCCTTTTCAAAAAATGAAAGAAAATCTTAAAATAAAATGTTCATTAAATACTCATAAATTTAAAGCATTCACATATATACTCCTCGTTTATGTATAAGGTTGCTATTTTCCATCTTTATTTGTCTCAACCAAAAGTTCCTATTTCCAGGTTTAGGTTGAATTTTATGGCTATAATTTAGCTAACTCGTTTCAATTCTCCATTTTTCAACTGACACATCAACATACAAAAATATCATAAAAAAAGATTGTAGACTTTTTACGCTAAGACGGAGGGAGGAAGTGATATTATCATATGATGCGAGCAAAAACTAGGGTTTGCATGATATTTACAAAAAGATAAAAGAAGCACGAGGTACAGACTCTGGGATTTGGGCTTCGTGCTACAGGTTAGCCTAAAGGAAAAGGAGAAAGGAGGAAATGTACAAGGCCATGCGTATCTGTGAGATCGAGTCATCTCATAACCATATATACTAATTAATTAAAGGGCCTTGAAATGCTCATTTAAAAACTTACTCTCTTCTTCTTGGTTATGCATGTGTTGCTTTAATAATATACAAACCCTAACTTGCTTGGGATTTAAACTCTTTTGACTTGGACTTTCAAACCTCCCAATCCCAGCCTCTGCAACAACAAGGACAAAATTCATTTACAACAAAAACATGGATGTCTTCAAATCTTCAATCTTGCATGCCTCAGTTAATGCTCTCCACATACGGAGTATATGTCAATCTTTAATTAATTGTCAATCGTATTCTGTTAAAAAAACACCAATGTGTACTTTCTCATCGTTTCATGTCTCCACACACACATATATTTTCTCAAGTTAGATAAATCATACCCATCAATTGTTTGCGAAGAACAAAAATATACAAGCTAATCAGCCATTATCACTATTGAAAACAGGTACATAAGTATCGATATGTTAGTGTTGGGAGAGAAATACCAATGTTAGGAATTACATAGGTGCTGGTATATGGAAAATGAACCAAATTAAATATTGGTGCCTATGAGTAAATCCAGCACCGCTTCACTGAATTTTTGTGTCATGTATTAGTGTCTTTGAAGGAAAAAAAATGTAAGAATATAATATTTTTCAACACCGGTTTTGGCTGAATGACATATAACAGTGCTAATACCGGTGCCTATGACCGAAATAGTAATTTTGGAGGGCAAAATTGTGATGGAAAAATAGCTAGCACCGCTATATGTTATAATATGTCGTAACTCTAAATTGAAATCTGCTCGAACATGATCCTACCATATATACCCCCAAGTTATTTTTCATGTCTGTAAGGGAATATTTATCTGCAACCGGACACAAGAACATACCCATAATTAGGGATAATCATGAGTTTAGGACCCGACCCAGACCCACAGGGGGTAGACCTTTTGGGTCGGGTATGAGTTCAAAAAATTTAGACCCATTGGATCCGGGTCCAGGTATGGCTCTAGATTTTAAAAAATGGGTCCGACTCTAAAATATTAAAACTCAGACCCAATCCGTAGACCCTTATTACCCTAAATTTATATATTATTTATCTTAATTTTTAAATTACTTTCATATTTTCTTTGTATTTTTATTTTTAACTAAACAAATAATGTGTATTGTATTTTTTTTATTGAAGAATAAAGTCATTTTCCATGTTGAATTTGAATTATTTGTATTTAACATAATACATATTTTATTAAGTGAAGGAAAAAAATCAGAAAGTTTGACCCATGAAGGACCCGTTTTGGACCCAAGATTCATTTAGACCCATCGGGATTGGGCATGAGTCTAAAATTTTTAGACAGTACGGGTCTGGGTCGGGTCTGAACTTATCTTAATTTTGTTAGGGCGGGGTCTGAGTCTTATTAGACCCGACCCATGATCATCTCCACCCATAATCCTTTTTTATTTGACTTTGTAATTTCTAAGTGTTCAACCATAAGCTACTCTACAACATGTTCTAGCGCTTTCCAACATTTCACCCAAAAATTTAGTATTTTATACTTATATATTTAGGAAAGAATAACAAAAATCGTATATTTTGGAACAATGATAATGGGGTAACAAAATTTTGGATCATAGTGTAATTTTCCGAGAATTATGTTACGGACACTTACACTCACCCATTGTAGCCCAAATTTCAATAACGCAATATTATCTTATTGAGTGCATATTGTTTCTCCGATTTTGTGATTCTCCGCCTCCAAATTTATTATATGGACCTAATTGCAAAAATGAAAACGTTAACTTAGAGGGCAAAATGTACTAGCACCGGAATTGTTTGTCAATCATACCGGTGCTACTTTTTAGCTGGAAAATAAAATTTTCAAATTTTGGTCCAATATCTTGGAGGGATTTAAAAAATATTTTTTGAAATATTGGACTCAACACCAGTAATAGAGTATAAGCACCGGTATTTATACTGGTGACGTACACTTGGTGTCATTTCAATCAGTATAGGCATGTATGAGTTGCTTAGGCATGTGTATGTGTTATGGAGCTCCATAAAAATATTTTTCTTCTCTTTGCTCTCTAGAAGAAAAAAATTAAAACGCTCATTTTAAGTAGCATCGCGCAACTGCTTTTGAAATACATAAGCTCCGGTATGATCACTATAGGCATCGGTTTCCATACCAGTGTTAGGTACACATAATATTTTTCTTCTCTTTGTTTTCGGGTGGAAAAAAATTAAAACACTCATTTAAAGCAACGTCACTACGTTTGAAGTATCTAGCACCGGTATGATCACCATAGACATCAGTTTTCATGCCGGTGCTAGGTACTTAAAAAAATCCCAGCTTGGTCCAAGTTAGAGCACTCAAACCTAATCATATAAACCCTCCTCTCCTAATAACCCTTACTTCCTCCTCTCTGATAATCCACAACGGTTCCTCCAAATCCGCCGCCGATGTCTCAGACGCTTCTCTACCACCGTCGAGCTCCGGTCACAAACCTTTGAGCACGTTGTCTTTGTCGCTTTACCTTTGAGTCCTTCTTCTTCTATGTCTTTGCGCTGTGCTCCTGTCGATGTCTCCGCCGCTGAGGCATACCAGCCCCGACGCCATCTCCCGGACTAGCACCAACGCCATCTCCTTGTGCTCCAGTCACTGATGAGAGTTGCGAGCTCCACCAAAAATGCCGAGTTCAACTCAGATACGCCTCGCCTCAGATCTCAGAGCCACCACCTCATTCGACCACGCCTCAACCCTTGTGTTCGACCTCATCTTCATGGTTCTGGTTCGTTGATTTTATCTGGGGTTTATAAATATTAGGTTCTAGTTTTTATGATAATTGATGTTGTTAATCTATGTTTAGGTTTAGTTTGTTTCATGAATTGTGGGCTGTTATGTATTTTCAGATATATTTAATGAACTTCTGAGTAGTGGTTACGAATTTTCCAGTTTTTTACAAGGACTTCTATTTTTTTTGTTCGTCCTATTATTCTTTAGAATGTTTGAGTTTCATATTTTGGCTGGTGACCATTTTTTTCATTGGTCACCTATTTACTAGCACCGGTTCAAACAAGCATAGTCACTGATATTTCAACCCCTTGAAATCCCGGTGCCTAAGTGGGGCGGTGCTGGAGTGTTGATTTGTACCACCGGTAATCCATATCAGTGTGGAATATAGATTCCAGCACCAGTACCACTTACCATGCCTATACAACTACGTTCTAGCAACGAGTCACTTAGGCATTGATATTTCAAGGGCTTGAAATACTGGTGCCGATGCAGGAATATACCTGTGCCTGTGAGGGTCTTTTCCAGTAGTGTATCTAACTAGTTAAATTTTAGCGAGTAAAAATACTGTTTTAATTGTTAGTGGAAGATTGCACCTATATGATAAGTTAATTTTCAATATAGGTAATACGTTAAGGCATATTACAAATTAAAATAATATTACTCCCTCCTTCTCATTTCAAACTGCAAATTTTAACTTTCACACTAATACATAATTGACCATTAACGGCACAAATACATGACATTTTTTAGTATCTAGCTCGGAACCGTCGTCCTTCCTATGTTCCAAAATCTGAACATGGGCTCGAGAGGATGCCCAACTGTTGCGCGGCTACAGGTTACCAATAGACGGTGTTTAAACTTTATACTCCGTCTATTAGTATATAATACATGGTAGTTAATAATGAACCGCTGCGTAACGTAAAGAAACGGGGGGGGGGGTTAATGTTAACTGTTGTCCTTGTAGAAATTTCTGACTGCGGATCAAAAGTTTGATTCGGTTCATGAGATCGGAAGTTGAAAGAATTGATTTGAAATTTGCAAGAAAGAGTTCCATACAAATTTATATCATGCGTGGAGCAAGCAATGACTATGGTTTCCTAGGGTTTTGTATCATTTCCCTAGGTGGAATATGAAACAACCTTTTGAAACATAATTACCAGTCATTAAATATATTCACTAATTACTATTGTCATTTAAAACCTAACTCTACAAAAAATCATATTTGTTCTCCCTCTGATCACCCTCATTCTCATCCAAAAATTTCAACCAAGCAAATAAGGCACGAAGACACCATTCAATTCTTACCGGATGATATCATTGTTGATATGCTGGGACGAGTTGGGGCACATTCATTGACAGGCCTAAGAAGTACAAAACTATGATATGTTTAAGTTTGTTTAAATCCCACGAATTGTTTTGCGTTCTTGCTCGAAAAAAGTATCGCTTGTGGTTCACATGTATATATGTTGTCTTCGTATATTGTAGCTGTCGTTGGTTTTAAAATCTTTCCACCACTGACGTGATATATATATATATATATATATATACAAATTTTGTTGGAACATATTCCGATTGTTGTGTGGCATGATGTGAACCATGTATTTCCAAAGTTTGTGGATGCATGCATCCAATGTGCGAACATCGAAAGTTTTGTACAGGAAGGGAGTTGTGAGTTTTCTTGTGCTATATTTAAAGGGAAAATAAATATTTTTCTTAACTTATATGAAATTCATGTATCTTTATCCGTTTTCAGATGGACTATGCTGGAGGGAAAGATCCAATCAACGATGTTAAATTGCTTGAGCAAGCTGCAGATATAGGGAATCTTGCAGTGTTATGCGTTGGTGATGTTGGCATTCTTTTTGGAAGGTGAAGGCAAGGAGTTTGTATTTGAAAGTTTTATGCATTTGAAGAGAGGAGGTTGTCATCCGAGGACGTTCGCTGATTGTCGGGACCGGTTGACAAACATTTTCTGGCCAATTTTGATTGGACATGAAATGCTCATGAATCGTCGTCGTCCGCATTTTTGTAATGCAAATCACACAGTCAGAATACTCTGTTGGGCTAATACATGTCACACTGATTAGCCTGGTTGCACCTGCGAAATACATATGGTTCCCATCTGTGAAGTTTTGCGTCTACCTAAGTAGTAAGAAGGATTTAGCAACAACGTAATAGTGTGGGCATTTTGGACATCAATTATGATAATATTAGTGAGATTGTGATATATTTCTTCTACATAATCGAATTTGGATACAAAGACGAAGATATCATGAAGTGTCCAAAACTTTCAGATATGGTTTCGAAATTGGAAGATAACCATTAAACGTCGTTTGGTCATTTGCAATACAAGTTACGGGATCTGGAAAACTTACGAATCATTAATTTTAATGAAATATTAATTCCAACATGTACAAGTTCCAACCCGAATTGTGAACCAAAATAGGAAATTTAGGCAAGCGCCTGATACGTTGTAATCTGATGGGTTTTACGATTCTGGAACATTAAGCAATTAGATTTATAAATTGAACTGTAATAATCAATCCCTCAGAGTTTGAAATCTGAATTATAGGTAGGTTTCGTAAGCTCATTTAAGTTAATGCCCCGTTCTTAACCTTTCTTCCTTCCGAATTCGAAAGTGTTTTTGGATTTTATAGTATGCATTGAAATGAGCAAAACTTTGGGGGAATATTTGCGTCAACGAAGGAGGTGTTCATGAAAACCGATTTCATTCAACTAAAACGTATTAGCTATGCTCAAAATACCATGTTTCGTATTGATCTATTTCCAACGACACATAATGGTTTGAAATAAACATTCTGTATGTGGAAACAACAAAATGTACAAAAATCTCGACATTTTTATCTAATGGGAAGTCTCAAAATGTCCTTCTTGGCTTGTTATCTCACCATGCCGTATTGCCCTCAATGTATTCTTCATTTCATATGTCTTCTTCCTCAATTTAATTATTTTGTTCACTTTTGACTTCATTTTCTTGTATATGATGTACATGAACACGCTGTCGTCCTCCCCACCTACATTTGTTTGCCTCACATAAGTATATGAATATGATTTGCAAACAAAAAACAAATATCATAAGAAAATTGTGTTTAGCCTTCATCGGTGCACCCTCTCTTGTTGCCTTTTCTGATGCCCCTATGCATCCATTTTCCATCTACAAGTTTCCACTTCTTTTTGTCAAAGAACATTTGGTCGTACGATTTAGGGTGAACACCTGCACTGCAAAAGGCAAATTCCTTATCTTGCTTTAGGAGTTTTGAGATGACTGAGCCATACGGGAGTTTGGAGCGTTCTTGTTTGAATGAAACCAATGACAACATATTTTACACAATGGTGTAGTCAGGATTGATTTGCACCTTCTGTACAAAATAGTTGAACAACATGATGATAGTGACCATTGGCTCGCAAATGTGACCCCTGCTAAAATCAGCTCATTGCCACCATCTCGTACAAAATATGATTTTGTATAGTCAAATATTGAAGTTTATAGCTCTCAGCTGGTCGGGCTCACTTTGTGACCTATTGAAGTACAATTTTCCAAGCTTAGTAGGATTTAATGTCGGGGGAACATGTACCGGCCAGTTCGTACGATGATAAATATTCAGGTGACCATCTTCAACCGGCGGATAACAGTCCTCAAGATCCCAGTAGAGACAACCCAATATATCATTGATCTTCCATGGATCAACCTCAAACTGTCTACCAATAACTATTGTAGAGAAAGACCCTCCATCATTTTTCCACAACATTAGCATAAAATTGACACACTTCGTTGAAGTGCGCTGCATCGGCAATGGCTAGAAGCTCCACACAATTTCGGAATTCAAATAATAAACCTACACTATTTAACCCTACCCTTGTGCTATCATCCAATACTAAATATATGAATCTAACAGCCTTGCATTTTGTAACAAAGATTAATATTTTTCAAAAGCTCTGAGTGACACAAACCTTGTAGAGTCGAACATCAAAGCCTTCTTTTGCTTGGTTGGTTGCTTCTTTGCCTTTGTCTTTACACTTGGGTCAACTGAGTTTTCAACCATTTTAATCTTCATCAGGAATGGAAATACATATTGATATGCCGCCTAAAAGCGGGTAATTTGTAGAATATTTGAGTATGTAAACTTGGGTATTTGGTTTATTTATAGAGTCCTAATTCCGAATTCTTTAGTTTTTTCGAAACACTGTTTCAATAACTGTGAAACATCATTATGATGTTGGAAATATGATAAAATATTACAATTTCAATTTCAATTTCATGAAAATATTTAATGTGTCAACTCCTGTCTCAAACATACGCATGGCTTGGAGCTTGGCGAAACGTTATATCAAATCCAATTTAATATGATTTTATCCTTCGAAAGAGTAAAATTATTGAAAAAGTGGCTAACAATATTCCTAAACTTTTTTTTTTAATGCCTCACAAATCATTACACTTTGCCGGGGGTTAGGCCACCATCATTGGTGATTTTTCTTTTTAAAACATTAAAATTAAGTAGCATCCCACTGATATTCAATACAAAGTTTATAAACGAACAATGATTGTAGCAATGATTAGACCGATTTGTGCATACCCGAAAATCGTGGATGATGAAGTACCATTTCTAGAAGATTACCAGTCTGATTCAGAACTAAATACCTCCTACGTATCACAAACCTACCTATCTTCCACTCTCTGGCAAGCTGGTGTGGTTTAAAATGCAGACAAAATGTATAAACCCAGGGCACACTGATATTCATTCGAGATAGGTTGCAAGTGAATGAAACAGCTTACATTATCTACAATGACTGAGACCATTCGCAGTCATTCTGGAATGCCTTTGAACATGCATTGTTTTGGATTGCCATCCATAACTTTAGAGGTCTTCGAATGGAGCTTCACTTGTGGTTTCACTTCCAGCCATTTCTGGATAAGCTCAAATACTTTCTCGTCCTGTAACAGTCCCCTGTGACTTGCTGCGACTCCTACTCTTTCCACCGCTTCAAAATTGTCAGCCTGCAGGTGCTTGTATGGTAAAAAGTAAGTTAACAAGTCACGCGAAGAAGATAAGGGGAACCACTTAATAGAACAATCAACAAGGTCATTTTACAAACAACAACTGAAGGCCTCATACTTGGAGGGTCCAACAGTTTCTGATTCTGATTAATTTTCAGAGAAAGTCTATGGAAAAGCGGCATTTCCATAAGTTTATAAACAGTCCGCAGTGGTTTTTACCTTAAATGCTGTAATTTTTATAAAATTTAAGTATTGTATTTTAAAAGTTAAAACAAGTAATAATATGTATTTGAATGTGAAAATATAAAAATATGACAAAATATTTTCTAAATTTCTAAATTTAGTATGTAATTTAACAAATGAAGTATATAAGGTAAAAAATAAGTAGCCTGTCCATAAGCTTATGGATAGGCCACTTGTCAGGAGACCCACTCTAATTTTCAAATGGCCAAATAAATAAGAACTCTAACAGATTCAATCAACATGGCAAGAGACATGCTTTGATACACCAGCTCTCAGTGTCAACTATTTCATCAAAATCAAATATTGACATGCAGTCTCTTAAAGAGAAGACAGAAAGATTTTAAAACTAGTGAGCTTCATACAGGACCCTTAATTAGAAGGTATTTTAACCAACACCAGTATATTCATTGCATGTATGTCTTTGATCAAGGAGGAAATATACACATGCAATCTCAACTGGTTTCAGACTCTGTATCCCCATAACAGCAATTGAAAAGCTGAAAATCAAACCTTTGCAGATTCAGCTGGGACAGTTCCATCGCCATCCACATAAGTGTATTCTGGCTGAAAAAGACGAAGATAACAAATATGATGCTTTTACTGAACAT
>JAULKM010155828.1:0-16844 GCA_032355605.1 Rubia tinctorum
AATTCATAGTGAAACTCATAGTGAATGATGTGGATGCTAGTAAATGACTAAATCACTAATCACCTTCCTTAAGAGAGGTGCAACTAATTAGGGATACATTTGTATTTTCAGTATTGCCACATCATTCACTGTGTGGATTCACTATAAGTTTTCACTTTCTTTATCATTATTCTCAGGAGAGTAGGGTCATGTTAAATTAAAGAAAATCATAGTTAAGGTATGTAAGAATATGTTTAACATCATGTTTAATTAAAAAAACTAGTCCCAGCGCGCATTGCGCAGTATTCTTAATTAAAAGATTAGGATTAATTTTTATGTACTTTTTGTGTTTTACATTTATATTGAAAATAAAGAATTTTGTTAAAATTTTAATGTTTAGTGTCTAAGAAAAATTATATGAATTATGAAATGAAATAATTAATTCAGTTAGAAACCGTTAAATACCAAATACAATAGAAATGATTATTTTTATAATATTTATTTAAAATTATTTTAAAAATAATTATTTATATGTTGAGATTCCTTTTACCATATTTATAAGTATGTCATTTCAATAAATAAAATTAAATATCTAATGATTCTATTAGTTCCACTAATTATAAAATATCATCGTCTAACAGTTAGTCAATTTAAAATAAGACACTCTTATTTGTACACCAATTTATACACTAAATCTCAATCATCCTTCTAACATAATATCAAGAATGGGTGAGATTTTGTTAGATGGATGGTTGAGATTTAGTGTATAAAATTGGTGTACAAATAAAGGTGTCTATAGAAACCTTCACACATACATATTCCTGTCAAAAGTGTTATATTATTGTATGTAAAAAAACCCCAAATTTTGTTATTTTCGATTCTATGCTTCTTTTGATTTTCTTCAGTGGTATATAGATATAATACAATGCGATATTTATGGTTTTAAATATATCTTTTAAAAGATCCATACATATATATATATAACAAGTATGATTGATTGTGTATAGCATAGAAATAAAATCAGAAACATATAATAATATTGGTATGTTATTTTTATACAACTTGGGTTTAAGTTAGTTAAAATAACTTCAATATCCCAGTTGACAACAGATCTGCACAAAAATATAAAATAAAGAATTTCTATTATATTGCATTTGAGGAAAAATAATTTAGTTAGACATGTACAATGGTAAAACCACTCCCAAAATAATCAATCTCTCTCCTTCACCTCAGCAATTCAAACCCCAACTAAATTGCTCCATTTTTTTCTCCACTATGTTTGAAACCAATTAGAAACCATTCCATGGATCCCACTTGATTCTCTCTATCATACTCATTATTTTTACCTTTAATATTTAATTCAAATAAATTTACCTAAAAAATAAATTTATATGTGAAATTTAATAACACACCTATAATTATTGAATTGGATTTTACTTTTTCAAATTTCTTTTCCGAAATTAATTTCAATTTGTAAAATTTTTTTTATGAACCATAATTAAAAAAAGAACCATATACATATTTTTAAATAATGTAATTCTGATTTTTAAAAAGAACCAAAATTTAATTTCAATTTTTTAACAAAAGTCAGAATTTGTAAAGAAATTTTTCAAAAATCAAAATTTTAAAGATTTTTCTTAAAAAATCATATTTTTAATTTTTTAAAATAAATTAATAGTTGGGATACGTGGCCTAATCAGCTCGCGCCATGTGTCCATACATTTTTTTAAAGGCCTACATGTGGCCACGTGGCCCAACCAGGGGCGGCACGTGGCACATGGGCCAAAGAAAATGGCCCGCGCTAACGCGCGGGTCCATGCTCATGTGCTCTCTGTCCTTTTGGCAGAACTGGGACGGTTCCCATTTATAAACCCGGTCCCGCTTTCATCCCTCCTATTGTGGGAGGGGGTTTTGGTCTCTATTTGGTCCCAATTTTTAATTCAGCCCACTCCGAACCCCCATTGTACATGCTCTTAAAATGAAATTTTCATTTTTTGTTCTCCAAAATTAACTTTTTGTCAAATAGCGAGCCACACAATTTTGAATATTCTGAGCAATGTTTTTTGACAAAGTCTTGTATAAAATGGTATTACTGTAAAATCTGGGATTAAATTGTAAAGAATTTAGCATGGAGTTTCTTATTGAAGTTTTTAAAGTTCAGGGGCAGGATGTGAAATTTCGTTAATTTATGTTTAATTCCAGGTATAAATATCAATCTTTTCACTTAACTTCCCATATTTTTCTGATGTTTTCTCTCTCCTCTCCTTTCTTCTCCAGCGTAATTACCTTCTTCTTCTTCTTTCTCCTCTCCATTTCTCTTCCATCTTCCATCAATTCGACCGCTCATTTTCCCTATTTTCTTTTATATTTCTTGTGCAGGGAAGAACGCATGGACTAGATGAACACAAACAGTGATTTGCGATGAACAAAGAGAAGATGCACTTCATTTTCCGGTGAATTTCCCGGTTTTAACATTGGTGTCCGGCATCCGAACACAATACGACCTTTGTTTTGTGTTTATCTTCGAATGTAATGTCTTTGCTCGGATATTTATGCATATTTTTGTTGTTTTTCAATTTTTATTTACTTTTTTTCGTTCATGTGATATTATAGGGTTTGTGTAAGTTATAGTAAGAATATTTGGGATTTCTCTGTTTTTTTTGTATTTTGTGAGTTGTTCTTACGGATTTGTGCTAATATTTGTGTTGCTGCTAATGTTTGTTAGATGTCTAAGAAAACTTGCTTCACTGTTGCTACAATCGAGAAGGAAGGAGGATTCGTAAGTTTTCAGCAGTGATGTTTTAGATACGATTATTGATATTTCTTGTTTTCAGCTTGATGTTTCATGTTTTAGGCTTTAAGTGTTGTTATCTGCGTTGGTGTGATGTTTTAATTTCAGTGTTTGATGCTTGTTGTGTTTTCATGCTTAAGTGTGCAATTAATATTAAATTTTTATTGTGTGTGATATCTTAGGATTTTTTACGATTTGTGGTAATTTTTGTGTTTTTTTTGCAGTCTCTTAGATGTGTAAGAATGCTTGTCCACTATTGTTGCAATCAAGAAGGCAAGAGGATTTGTAAATTTTTGTTAGTTTGCAGATGTGATGTTTTGAATATTGTTGTTGATGTTTCTGGTTTTATATTTGATGTTTTATGTTTAGGTTTTAAGTATTGTTATTTGTGTTGGTGTGATGTTTTAATTGCAGCATTTGATGCTAGTAGTGTTTTAAGTGTGCAATTGATGTTCAGTTTTGTTGTATTTCATTGTGTGTGATATCTTAGGATTCTGTTATGTTTTGTGGTAATTTTTTTTGTTATTGCTATTTCTTAGATGTTTAAGAACACTTGCCCACTGTTGGTGCAATCGAGAAGGAAGGATGTAAGTTTTGTTATTTTTCAGATGTGATGTTTCAGATACTGTGGTTGATGTTTTAAATACTGTATTTGATGTTTCATAATGTAGTTGTCAGTCATGTTATGTGTGCTATTGTGATGATTTAATTTCAGATATTGATGTTTTTTTATTAATGTATGTGATGTTTTAATTTCAACATTTGATGTTTGTTGTGTTTTCATACTTAAGTGTGCAATTGCTGTGCAATTTTGATTGTGTGTGATATTTTAGGTTTTTGTTACGATTTGTGCTAATTTTTGTGTTGCTATTTTTTAGATGTCTAAGAATATTTGCGCACTATTGCTGCAATCGAGAATGAAGTAGGAATTGTAAATTTTGTTATATTTCAGATTTGATGATTTAAATACAATTTTTGATGTTTCTCATTTTCTGTTTGATGTTTCACTTTTTTAGGTTTTAAGTATTGTTATGTGTGTTTCTGTGATGTTATAATTTCATTTTTTTGATAATTGTGGTGTTTTCATGTTGAAGTATGCAACTGATGTCCAGTTTTGTTCTTTTGATAATTTAGTGTGTACAGTTGATGTTTTTAAAATTTGATATTGATGTTTTAAATACTATATTTGATGTTTCTCAATGTAGTTGTCAGTGATGTTATGTGTGCTATTATGATGTTTTAATTGCAGATGTTGATGTTTTTACTACTGAATGTGATGTTTTAAATTATTTAACAGGAATACTTTCCATGTCAGAGCTCTACGATGTCATTGATGAGTTAATAAATAAATTGGTATGAGGAACCAAGCTCTGCAGGTGTTCCCTTGAACAGAGAACCATAGTTAACCTTTTGATTTGTGCGTTGATGGAGTAGAAAAGCCATCATTTTCGAAACCAGCAAGAGAGAAGGAAAGTCTGTGAATAAGCAAGCAACGAAGAAAAACAAGTCAGGGGATAAAAAAATTGATTGTTAGGGATGTATTGTTTGACATTGATTTTTCAGTTATAATAGTTGATTGTTAGTGTTAGTGTTATTGTTGAGGCGCTTGATTACTATTGATGTTTTTAGCTTGATTTGAATTTTTCCAATAATTATGTTAGCAATTTTTTAGGGCATTTGAACCCCTTTGTAATGAATGATGTTTGATGGTTCGATAGTTATGGTGATTGACATTTTCATATGTTAACGTAAAACATCAAATTAAAGTTTGTCACTTTTATATGCTAATTTTATATGTATTTTTTGTGCCATTGATGATTTCATTAATTCCTTCGATTTTGTCAGTATATGATGTTTTATGTCATGTTCATCTGCAATAAACATAAAGTGATACGTATCATCTTACATCAGCAAATTATCATGTAAAAAATTAATAACATCAGTGGATAGAAGTGGACGTTAAAATAAAATTTTCAAATGCAACAATAGTGAAATATATTTTTTCATCTTATTTTAATAAGATGTTTTACAATGTTAGTTTGATATTTTAATATTTTAATTTGATGTTTATTAATTTATATATGATGTATATTATTCAGATCTGAGTAAGGTCCCAAACCCAAACCCAAGCTCATATTCAGCTCATAACAAGCCAAAGCCCAATAACTGGAAGCTGATTTTGCCAGTCACCGAAAAATTGCTTCTCCAGTTATATTTGCCAAAACAATTGGGCGGTTATTATCACCGGATAACCTTGACAATTGGGGGGGTTATTATCACCGAAAATTGGGCGGTTATCCGATGATTTCGATGCAAATCCGACGAATTTGATGCCAAATTCAACAATTTCCGGACGTGACTCCAATTGCGACGTGATGAAATTTGGCAATGACGATGCCATACGATCAATGACAATGAGATGCGAGCAACAATGACGGAGATGCGAGCAATGGCGATGTCAAGGCAAGCAGAGGCGACGTTGAGGCAATGGAAGCTAAGGTTTCCCAAAGAGGCGACGTCGGAAAAGAGAGGCGATGGCGGAGAAAGAGAGCGACTATGGAAAAGGCGTGGCAGATACGGTGAGAGACGTGATGGCGACGGTGGAGAGGCGTGGCGGTGACGGGGGAGAAGCATGGCGACGATGACGAAGAGGTGATGAGCTGACGGTGAAGCTGCGAGAAGAAGGCAACAGTCCATTTTTGCTATTTTTTTGCTGTTTGGTCCCTATATTTTTTGGCGTTTTCATTATAAACCCCGAGTCCACGATATTTTGTATTTTTCCTTTGAAATTGATTTTCCATTTGCCTATTTTCACTCTAATTCATGGTCTCACTACGAAATGGTCTCGCAGGAGACATACTTGTGTTTTCCCCCTAAAGTAGCGTAATCTATATTATTATTATATATTATTTTGCTTTAAATTTTAAATAAAATTTTAACTAAAAGTGGATCTCTTGACAGGAGCCATGTTCATATGTTTTTGGACAGCCCACTTATTTTTTACCTTATGCACTGCATTTGTTAAATTACATACTAAATTTTGAAAGTTTGAAAATATTTTTATATTTTCTCATTTAAATACATATTATTACTTGTTTTAACTTTTAAAATATAATATTTAAATTTTATAAAACAAATTACAACATTGTAGATAAATGGAAATATCATCTTTCCTGAGACTTTCTGATATAAATCTCCTTGCGAAGACTCTGGATTGCGGAATACCGAATATTTGACAAAAGTAGGGATCTTGCTCAGCCTACTTGTGCCGCACAAAACTAAGCGTCTAACCCGCAGGGTACACTCAATTCCGACTTGCTGTCTAAATAGCCAGCATGTTTAGATCACAAGTACTTCACTCACTAACTAGCCGGCATGATTAGCTCACAAAGGATATTGAAACTTAATTAACCCGCGGGATTAAGAAATAATGAAGATAATGAGAATGACTCAAAATTTTGAATTTTTTATTGATAAAGATGATGTAATTCTCAGCCAAACCCTCTCTTTAAATAGAGGTGAATTTCGGCCAACTCAAACCCTAACATAATTGGAATCTGAATCAACTTATAGCAGATTTAAGAAGCTAAAACCATATCTAACTAAAATATCAAAAACAAACCCTAATTCGGCCATGTACTAACTAGAATTTGACTAGAAAATATTTCCTTATCTAATCTTACCAAATCTAATTCTAATCAGAATAAAAGGTAATTTTCGAAAACCCTAATGGATTGATTTTCAAAAATATTAACTCTTCAAAAGCCCACATGGCTGAGTTATTGGACTGAAATAAAATAATGTTACAATGATCACACTACCTCATTAAAAAACCCAGTGGGAAAAGTGTATGGTGTTTTTCACGATGTCTTCAATTAACCGATAAGCTCGAATAATGAATCCAAGCCCTGGCCGACTTCTTCTTTAATTCTTCATCATGAAGTTGATCTATCAAAGCATTCAATGCCGCATCCCTAAGCTTCATTCTTAACCTAGTCATTGGTCCAGCCATGTCACTTAAAGGATCCCAAACATATCCCTTGAATATTTGATCAAGACGTGGAATATCTTCATTTATGGTGGTAGTCGTCTTGGGATCTCCAACATTCCCTTTGTGGTCAAAAGGTTTCGCCCTCGAAACTGAATCGTCTTTAAAGGTAAATGGAGATAAATCAGCAACATTTAAAATAGTACTAACACCACAATCGCCGGGTAGATCAATCTTGTAGGCGTTATCATTCATACGTTCCAACACTTGAAAAAGGACCATCACCACGCGGACTTAGTTTAGATTTCCAGGAATTTGGAAACCTCTCCTTCCACAATTGCAACCAAACCCAATCGCCTTCCTTGCTAAAGTGTACAGTTTGGCGGCCAGGGTTTACCCGTGCAACATTCTGAGCATTTGTCCTTTTAATTTTCAATCGCACCTTCTCATGTAATCTTTTGACAAAATCAACCTTCTTTTCACCATCTAAAAACTTCACCCGTTTAAAATTCAAAGGAAGTAAATCAAGAGGTGTAATAGGTAGAAATCCATAAACAATTTCAAATGGAGGTAAAGAAATAGTAGAATGAACAGTGCGGTTATAAGAAAACTCTGCTATCGGAATGCACGCTTTCCAATTCTTTAAGTTCTTTTGGACCAAGGCACGCAGGAGTGCCCCTAGTGTGCGGTTTGTAACCTCAGTTTGACCATTAGTCCACAGATGACTTGCCGTTGAAAACAACAATTTTGTCCCTAACTTGCGCTACAAGGTATTCCAAAAGTAGGACACACATTTTACATCCCTGTCAGACACAATTGACTCAGGAATTCCATGGAAACAGACTAATTATTTGAAAAATAAATCTACGACATGCTTTGCATCATCTGTCTTCTTACAAGGAATAAAATGTGCCATCTTCGAGAATCGATCAACAACCACAAAGATAGAATCATTACCTACTTGGGATCGTGGTAATCCAAGAAAAAAATCCATAGAAATATCAACCCAGGGATGTGTAGGAACAGATAAATGAGTATATAAACCATGCGCCTGAGTCTTAGATTTAGGCTTCAAGCAATCAATACAATTGCTAAAATTCCTATCAACATGAATAGTCATTTTCGACCAACAGAAGTGCTCTTTAAATAATTATAAGTTTTTAATACACCAAAATGTCCCATTAAACCACCTGAATGAGCTTATGTAACAAGTAATTCACGCATAGAACATTGAGGAACACATAACCTATTATTCATGAACAAAAAACCATCTTGCCAAAAATATTTTTCAAATGAACCATTTTCGTATGCACCATAGACAGATGAAAAATCAGGATCAGTAGCATACACAATTCATTAAATGCATTCTCTTGTTCATCACCCCAAACAAATTTCACATCCTTTTTAACCAGTTCAGTTAAAGGTGCAGCAATAGATGAAAAATCACGCACAAATCTTCTATAAAAACTAGCTGAACCATAAAAAGAATGTACCTGGTTGGAATTGAGGGTTCTCGGCCAAGATTTAATTGCCTCAATTTTAGTTTCGTCGACTTTTATGCCCTCTTTAGAGACCACAAAACCGAGAAACACTACTTTGGGAGCACAAAAGGTACACTTGTTGATGTTTGCATATAAACAAGACTCACGGAGTGCAACAAGAACCATTTTAACATGCTCAATATGTTCATCAATCGATTTAGAATAGACCAAAATATCATCAAAGTAAACCACAACAAATCGATCAATAAACTTTCTCAAGACATTATTCATCAACGCATGAAAGTACTAGGTGCATTGGTTAAACCAAAAGGCATAACAACCCATTCATATAACCCAAACTTAGTTTTAAATGCAGTTTTTCATTCATTCCCTTCATTAATTCAAATTTTATGGTATCCCTGAGTTAAATCAATTTTCGTGTATATCACAGATCCATGCAAATCTTCAAGAATATCATTTAACCTAGGGATGGGGTGACGATACTTAATGGTTATCTTGTTAATAGAACGAAAATCAATACACATTCTCCAAGTTTTATCTTTCTTAGGAACTAAAATGACAGGCACATCACAAGGACTTAAAGATTCACGTACATACCCTTTTTGTAGTAACTCTTCACCTTTTCGTTGTAGTTCCTTTGTCTCTTCAGGGTTTGCTTTGTAAGCTGGTTGATTAGGAATAACCAAACATGGATTCAAATAAATCTGATGTTCAATCCCACACAAAGGAGGTAGGCCGTGCGGCAAAGCCTCAGGGAAAACATCCTCAAATTCCTACAACATCTCAGCAAACCGTGGAGGAACATGCACATGTTCATCTTCATTGGCGAAATAACTCTCTTGAAAATGTAAATTAAAACATGTGAATGATTAGAAAAAGCATGATTCACATCCCTAATAGATTCATAAAACAATTTTCTAGTTTCAAATGGCAATTCTCATTACATCATATAAATAGATGGTAAGGGACTAAGATGTGAAGTTAAATTCTTTTGTGAGTTTTCAGAATCATTCAGAACTTACCTGACTTACCTGTATTTATAAACTCTAGCTTGGGACCGGATCCCTCAGGGTTATTGTCGCCCAACTTCTCGTGACCGAAGCCCTTAGTTTTTTTGCCAAACCCTGGCTTGTGCCCGTTCGACTTCTTACCATGGTTAGGGTTTAGCGCAGTCAAGTTTGGTCCAGTTGCATACTTTTCTTTCTCATTTTCCATGCGTCTCTGAGCCTCAATCAATTCAACAGTTGACAATGGAATTAATCTATACCTTGTTCTATCCTTAATCATAGTAATCTTGGTAGTGTAACCACCATGCATAGATTTACGATCAGACTGCCAAGGTCTTCCTAACAATATATGACTAGCTTACATAGGTATAACATCACATAAAATAGAATCATGACATTTTCCGTTCTTGAAGTTAATCATGCATTGCTTATTAACCTTAATCTCACCACTACCATTTAACCAAATAAGTTTATAAGACGATGGATGAGTAATAACAGGTAAAGATAATGATTTAACAAGAAGATTGGAAACAGTATTAGCACATGAACCACCATCAACGATCAATAAGCAATTCTTATCCTTCAAAAGGCAACAAGTATGAAAAATATTCATTCTTTGTACATGAGTTTCAGCCACTTGATAGCTTAGGGCTCTCAATGTCACAAAATTACCTTGTGTTTCCCAACCTTGTTCACCATGTTCATCTATGATGATTTCTTCATCTACCTGTTCATCTCCAAATTCCTCAAGAAAAGGCATATCAGTATATTCATCTTCTTCCTCACCTTCCTCAATGGTTGCTAACACTCTAGCATGGGGACAGTTACCACAAACATTCCTTTTTTCTTTACAATGAAAACAAGTAGAAGTGTTAACTGATAATGAATTTGATGAAGAGACAGGAGACTTACCTAAACTTCTTGACGATTGTTGGTTAGAAACTCGAGGAGGCGTCTTCTTCTTAGTGGTACTAAATGTTGGGTTTGAATAAACTTGACCTGAACCTTGGCCACCCATGGATGCGCCCCTTCCTCGGCTAAAACTAGAGTTTCCGGAGTCAAACCCTGAACGTTGACTTGGAAAAATAACTTGTTGCTTCCTTGGACGCAAAGTACTCTCAACAAACCTTGATTTCATGAGTAAATCGTCCATAGAGATGTGGTGTTGAAGTCTAACTGACATTTGAAGGTTCTCCCAAAGTCTTTCGATGAATCAATTTTTAATGAAAGTGTCGTCTTCTCGCATTCCAACTCTTATCATGGTCAACTCGAGATCTTGCTAGTACTTATCAATAGTGCAAGATTCTTGCTTCATGTTGGCTAAGTAAGAGTGTTTCTCCATTAGATAAGTAGGTGGAACATGATAAGTATGAAGCTCGGTCTTCAATCTCTCCCAGGTGGAGATAGGTTTCTTCCTGGCAAGCTGTCTCTTTTCCTTCACATTCTTCCACCATTCGGCCACATAATGTGTGAAGGAATATTGCACCACTTTAACTTTATCCTTCTCCCGATAGTTGTTGAGATCAAACAGATTCTCAATTTGTCGCTCTCAATCAAGGTATCTCACGATTATGTTGACCGTCAAACCGAGGGATCTCATATTTCAAACCGTTGATTTATCTTGCCGAATTTGAACTAGACCCTGAATCCAAAATATATTGTGATCTCCTTCGAGAAGAATGATGGTTTCCATGTCGATGCCTTCTTAAAGATCCTCGTTTTGATTGCCTTTCCGATTCATTTGAATTTTCATCGGAACTACCATAACCCTGAAATCTGGGCTCATGACCTTGGGGATGTCCTCCCTTAGCCATGTATTGAGGAGTAGGATGTGCCATGGTATCAATTTTCCTCGCCAATCTTTGCATCTCACTCATCATGGCGTTCATCGTAGCAGCAAATCAATTGGGATCAAGAGGTTCATTTTGTTTGAACCGGTGGCATTCCCAACTATCTTGTGCCTCATATATTTTTTGTTCAGCACGCCTAATGTTGGACGTGTTAGTCAGAGGAAAATTTTTGGGATCTCTCACAAAAGGTGGGACGAAAGGGTTTTCGTGTGCCATCTTCGCTAAGCTACTAAGAAAACAAACGGTTAGTAATAAAAATCGTCCCCCCTTCCCTTTTTTTGGTAAGGTTACTTACCAAGTTTATAACACTCACAACTCACAAGGCAAAGGCTAATATGAGGGCAATTCGAGCAAATAACCGCAATTCAAAGCAATTTCAGTAATAAGGTACTGCAGAATTTATTTCGAAATTTAAAAATATATATACTCAAAATCAGACTCTACGATCTGGGATTCAAGATTCTATAAAGAATAAGGAACAAAACGCAATTTGAATGACACGAATTGGAGCTGTAACGAAAAAGTTATGATCAAAACAAGAATGCTTTATATAGGCTTCAAAACGAAATCCGAGAATTAAAGTAACTTTTCCGAAACCAGATAGGATTAAAATTTTAACCCCAAATTCTTCTTGAATTTGAAAAATACCTGAATTCTTGCTGCCCAAGGTGTGTTTTTCTGCTCTAATCCACGCGCTATATTTATAGAAACTCACTTTTTCGATTCTGACTAGAATTTTGTTTTGCTTTTCCTTTTTCAAGTTGGATTTCCTTTTTCTTTTCTATCTTTTTCCTTTTTTTCTTCTATAAATCCGAATCTTTCCACATATAAATCACACAAAATCAGATTCTTATTTTCCAAAATTTTCAGCCGTACAATCCCCAAATATTTCTGAAAATTGCAAAACAGCCTCAAAACTTTCTGAAAATTACAAAAGGCCCAAATTTCCGATTTCCCAAATCCCAAATTTCCAATTCTGAAATCCCAAAATATGATACCATTGTTTTTTATTTTCGAAATTTTTTGGAACAATTTAAAGCCTATATAAAACTTGGAATAAGAAAACTGCGAGAACTTCCTCTCGATTCAAATGAACTTCGAGGTATTCGAGATCGTAAGGATCAAGAATATGGCACTATATATGGAAAGACACAAAGACTCTACTCTTTTTTTTAATAAGGTGTAATGAAGAATCAAAGAACAATTCAACATTACGGAATCAAAGAACGATAAAGAAAACAAATAGGATTACGAGTATGCAATAATTCTTTAGAAGAGTGGGCGAAAAATATCACAAGCACGTAAACTGTATAAGTTGCCTAAAAACTATAAAATTGAATGGGGAGGTGAAGGCTGATAATACTTGTTAACGCTCAGACCCTTTGACGTCCTCATGACTCGATTGATTAAGGTGAAGGCAGATAGTAATACCAAAGTATTCTAACTTTCGGACCCTTCGACTCAAGATTCAACCTTCCTGCTAAGAAAGATCAAACAAAAATAGTTAAAATATGACATGAAAGAGTTTAAAATTTTATGAATAAAAGTTTGAAAATAAAAAATGCACAAACTCAAAACCCCTGAAGATTTTTGGCCACAAGGATCTTTCGCTTTTCTCTGATATCAACTGATATGAATCTCCTTGCGAAGACTCTGGATTGCGAAATATCGAATCTTTGACCCAAGTAGGAATCTCACCCAACCTACTTTTTTTGCACGAAATTCAAGCGTAGGGTACGATCAATTCTGACTTGCTCTCTAAATAGCCCGCATGTTTAGATCACAAGGTTTCTTTGATCGCTAACTAGCCTGCGGGATTAGCTCACAAAGGATATTGAAACTTAATTAACCCGCAGGATTAAGCAACAATGAAGATAATGAGTATAACTCAAAATTTTGAATATTTGATTGATAAAAGTGTATCCAAATTCTCGAGTACAGGCCCTTTTTAAAAGGGTATTCTCGGCCATATTCAAACCCCAAACACAATTGGAATCTGAATCAACGTATGGCAGATTTAAGAAATTAAAACCATATCTAACTAAACTTCTATTTTTAAACCCTAGCTCGGCCGATTCTTATCAGAAATAGACTAGAAAAATATTACCTTATCTAATGTTACCAAATCTAATTCTAATCAGAATAAAAGACAATATTTTTGAAAACCCTAGTCGGCTGGGTTCGAAAATATGAACTCTTCAATAGCCCACATGGCCGAGCTCTTCAGTCCAAAAACCCAAAATAAAATAATGTTACAATGGTCACACTACCTCATTCAAAAACCCAGGGGAAAAAGAGTATAGTGTTCTTCACAATGTCTTCAATTAATCGTCAATCTTGAATAATTAATCCAAGCCGTAGTGAACTTCTTCTTTAACTCTTCATCATGAAGTTGATCCATCAAAGCATTCAATGTCGCATCCCTAAACTTTATTCTTAACCTAGTCATTGGTCCAGCCATGTCACTTAGAGGATCCTTAACATAACCCTTGAATATTTGATCAACATGTGGATTGTCTTCATTTATAGTGATAGTAGTCTTGTGATCTCCATCATGCACACAAAAGAATAAATAAAACGTGTGAAACTCCAAATATTCAAAAAAAAAAGAACCCGGAGAAGGCTGAGTCAAGTTCTCTGGTTTAGGCAAAACCTCCTTATTTCCCTTGACATCAGCACCTGATTTACGAGGAAGACCTCTAGATTTTCCTTTCACCCCACCGATAGACTACAACAAAGAAGCAACAAAGGCGTCAAATCGGAATGGCGAACGACTATTAAACAATAGAATACGTTCGACGATCAATTTTTCAAAACTAGAATCGTCAAAACGCAGAAGGAATGAAAAAACTTACCAATTTCAAGATTGAGGTTGAACGATGAGATTGTGAGAAAGTTGAACGGCTAAGAAAATGCCGAAAACAACGAAGAATTTGGTGAAGAAGCGGCGAGAAAATTGCAAAAAAAACAATGGCGGAAGAGAAAAAGTGAGTGAGAGAGAGAGAGAGAGAAACAAAAGGAAAAGTGAGAGAAAAAGTGGAGAAGAAATGGTAAATTAAAGTTACAATGCTTAAGTAAGAAACTGCTGGAAAATAAAATGAAAATAAAATTATAATTTATAATAACTTTCCTAATTTATAATTAATTACAATTTGAACCCCATTTTCCAAATCAGTCCCTAGCTTGTCCATAAGCTTATGGACAGGTTGCCTTCCTGAAACATTCTCATTATTAAATTCTTGTTCTGTGTAAGATCTATTTGCACTTGTCACTATTCATTTAGTTAAAATTTATTATTTAGAAAAGTAAATTTCAAGTAATGTGTAAAATATTATATTATAAAATGTGATATTTTTATAATCATTTTAACATCTATTTTTTTGTACTATTATTTTTTATCATTTTTAATTATACGCAATTAGAGATATTAATGGTCAAAATTAGTTCCGATCAATATGAAAAAGTTAAAATTTGTAAATAGAATGAGGAGAAAGGAGTACTAGACAAGGCTCTGAGGCATGAGCGGAACATTGGGGGGACCAGGAGGTGGTACTATTGGGAATTTATATTTATTTAGTGTTTTATTTGTTTTTTAACGGTAAAAATTGATTTTGGCCACCCAAGAAATAAACTAGCCGAGAAATATAGTTTATAATGATAATATTCTTTATTTTTAGTGCAGAGTCCAATAAGAAATAAAATTTCTTTTATCTAATCTTACTTTAAATATTTATCTAACTAATACTTAAAAAGATTATAACAATTTTATTAATCATCGATACTTTATATATGATCAAAAAGAGATGAGCAAAATTTAAATAAAAATAAGAATATTGTCCATTTTAAAATTATCAATTTTACATTTTCTTTAGCACTAGTTGTTCTTTGATTTTTTGTAACTTAAACTAACTAATCTATTATAATTTGTTATTTTAATGTTCGATTCGAGGTTAAATTTTATACAAAGTCTTGTTGTAGAATGACTAATTGCTAGACGGAGTTATTTTATAGTTGATTATCCTCATGAGTTGATTTGATATTTGTTTTTATTTATTGCGACGAGTTTCATATACTTTTAAAAACTTTAAAAATGTATAATTAATTAAATCTTGACTCTAAAAGTTATTCAAACGAGATTCTTCATTATTTTTCTAACCGTATTATTTGTATTATTTTTTGTCCCCTCTAATGAAAATTCTGCTTCCTCCTCTGCTTCGAGGCTGTTGGAGGAAGTTTGCCAGAGAAAATGAGCATGTATTTTTATAATTTGCATGTATTTTTGAGTGGTATGAGGTGGACCAGGCCTTCACAGTCCACATATTTCATTGAGTTTGAGCATCATCAGCGCATTTGCTTGTCTGTTTTTCAGTTTTAAAAAGTAGAGTAAAGTGGTGAAATTATCCTATCTTTATATTAAAGGTGTCAATATAACTTTACAAAATAAGAAAGTATCAAAATAATTATAACTTTATGATGTATGTGTCAATCTAACCATGGGAGTTATTGACTTCAACAGTCAACACTGGAATTGGCCTGATTTTAAGGAAATGACAAATTTACCCCTGAATTAAAAACAAAGGAAAAAGAAAAATAAGAGTCTTTTTTCATTTTTTAAATTTGAGGGTAAAATTGTCATTTTCTTAAAATCAGGCCAATTCCGATGTTGATTATTGAAGTCAATGACTCTCAGAGTTAGATTGGCACATACATTATAAAGTTATGGTTACTTTATCACTTTCTCATTTTACAGGATTATATTGACATTTTCAGGGTTAAAGACAGGATTAAAAAAATATTTAACCCTAAAAAGTAAATGTGTTGAAATTATTGACCAAGAAGCGAGTATTTTCTTAAGCTTGACTAAACTAATCAATAAGACTGAATTGAAAATTATTATCCCTAATAACTAACTAAGATATAAATACAAAAATGTACTCACCTAGTCACCTTACACATATTTGTGCTTACTTTAAAATTTTCAAGAAAATAACTTAAGTTAATTAATAAATTTCAACGCAGAAATTGCAATTCATTAGTTCTCAAACAATTAATATAAAAGACTCATCATATATTGCAAGTAATATGTGTTGTGTAATTGCTTTAATATTTTATGCAAAATAATTGAACTGGCCACCTGTTACTCGTGTAAAACTTCACTTTAAAACCATTCAAAAATATTTTATTTGTATTTTCTATTATTAAATAAATAAATGAGCACATTCCACGCACGTATATTACCGCAAAACCCTAAATGGAGTCAATGAAAAGATGTGCAAAGGCCAGAAATTTTGTCGGCTAGCTATATACTAGTACAGCATATACTCCCTTCGTCTCAATCTAAATTGCTTTGATAGAATATATTTCTCGTAAGGATTTGTCATTCACAATAAAAGAGAATAAATAGAGAGTACAAGAGTTAAGGTAGATTAGTTCTAATATAACTCTAGACTAGTTATCAAGATTAGAACAAATCTAATTATCTAACTAATTGATTCTAACACTCCCCCTCAAGCGAAGCGTCGGATGTTCGTTGACGCACAGCTTGGATCTGAAAAACTCGAACAACGGACGAGAGAGCCCCTTGGTGAAGATGTCCTCTATCTGAAGAGAAGTAGGATCATGCGCAACTCGAAACTTACCGGAAGCCACTAACTCACGAACAAAATGATAATCAATGTCTATGTGTTTCGCCCTCTTGTGAGCAACCGGATTCTGAGCCAGGACAAT
>JAULKM010155847.1:0-16842 GCA_032355605.1 Rubia tinctorum
TAAGAAAAATTATCAAAATCAGAAGTGATCATGGCAGGGAATTTGAAAACTCTCAATTCAGTTATTTCTGTGATGAACTTGGTATTCGGCATGAATTCTTAGCTCCAATTACTCCACAGTAGAACGGAATTTTAGAAAGGAATAATAGAACACTCCAGGAGATGGCACGAGTCATGCTTGCTGAAAAAAGGAATACACAAAAAATGGTGGGAGCTGTCAATACAGCCCGCTATACAATAAACCGTGTATATCTTCATCCTTTCACCAGAAAAACATCTTACAAGATTTGGAAGGGCGGGAAGCCAAGCGCATCTAATTTTCATGTGTTTGGAAGCAAGTGTTATATTCTCAGAGATAGAGATCCACTTGAAAAGTTAGACAGTCGTAGTGATGTTGGGATATTTCTGGGGTATTATGTGAACAGACGTGCATATCGAGTTTATAATCTACGAACACATTCTCTAATGGAATCTATAAATGTATTTGTGGATGATTATAATAACAAACAGGTTTCTAGTGACAAAGAAGATGAACCAGGCGAGGATCATGTTCCAACACAAAATAATTCACTTGAACAACCAAACTATGTTGTAACATGTGATCAATCAGTAGGCCAGCCGAAACCTGAAGAAGAAGAGTATGTTGGAACATTCTCCCCCACACTAAGTTCACATGTTCCAACACAGGAGGTACCAGAACCTATCTCAAGAAGAATCCGATCAATTCCTCGAGTGAACTACAGAGAACTGATCGGACTACAATGTTTCATCTCACTTATTGAGTCAAGGAACTACAAGGAAGCACTACTTGAAGAATATTGGATTGCGACAAGGAATACAAGGAAGCACTACTTGACAAATATTGGATTGTGGCAATGTAAGAGGAGCTCGAGCAGTTTGAATGCAATGATGTATAATATCTTACTCATCATCTGAAAGGGGTAAATGTTATTGGTACAAAGTGGATTTTCAAGAACAATTCTGATGCTGATGGTCAGATTACTGGTAATAAAGCTAGACTAGTGTCTCAAGGATATACTCTGGTTGAAGGAGTAGACTTTGATGAAACTTTTGCACCAGTTGCTAGGTTAGAATCTATTCGCATCTTACTTGCTATTGCTTGTACTGTGAACTTTACATTATATCAGATGGATGTAAAAAGTGCCTTTTTGAATGGAGTGATGAATGAGGAGGTGTATGTGGAACAACTTAAAGGATTTGAAGATCCACACTATCCACATCTCGTGTATAGACTTAAGAAGGCACTATATGGTCTGAAACAGGCACCTAGAGCATGGTATGAGCGACTAACTAACTTTCTAATTAAGAAAGGATATCATCGAGGGGGAGTAGACCGTACTTTATTTGTGCTTTCCAAATCCAAAAGTTTTTTATTGCTCAAATTTATGTGGATGATATTTTGTTTGGCTCTACTTCATCATCTATGGTGCAAGATTTTGTGTCACTAATGCAGGTCAAGTTTGAGATAAGCATGGTTGGAAAACTCACATATTTTCTAGGGTTTCAGGTTAAGCAAGAAAAGAATGGGTTGTTCATAAATCAAAGCAAGTATGTCTTGAATCTGGTGAAGAGATTCGGACTCGTAGTGCCCAATCTATACGAACTCCAATGGCTACTACAGAAAAATTGGTGAAGGATGAGAAAGGTGTATCAGTTGATCAGAAATTATACAGAAGTATGATTGGAGTCTTTTGTATCTTACTGCTAGCCGACCAGATATAAGTTTAAGTGTAGATGTCTGTGCAAGATTTCAGGCTGATCCAAAGGAATCTCATTTGACTACAGTAAAGAGGGTTATTCGATATATTAGTGGGACTTATGATTATAAAATCTGGTATTCTAATAATCAAGATTAAGGTCTTATTGGCTTTAGTGATTCTGATTGGGCTGGTAATGCAGATGATTGCAAAAGTACTACTGGCAATTGTTTCTTTATTTGCACGAATTTGGTCTCTTGGTATAGTAAGAAGCAAAATTTGATCTCCTTATCATCTGCTGATGCTGAGTATCTTGCTGCTGGAAGTTGTTGTGCAAAATTATTATGGATGAAACAAATATTGAATGACTATGAAATTCAACAAGGGCCTCTAAAGATTTTGTATGACAACAAAAGTGCAATTGACATCTTTAAGAATCCTTCTCAGCACTCGCGAACAAAGCATTTTGATATCAGACATCATTTTATTAGAGATTTAGTTGAAAGAAAGGAGGTTGTGGTAACCTATGTTCCAACATGTGAGCAGTATGCAGATATATTCACTATGCTGTTGGACACTGCAACTTTTGAATTTCTCAGACAACACCTTGGTGTGTGTCAGATATGAATTATTATTTTTCTCCCTAAAATTCCCCTGTACAATATGTATATTTTTTGAGGTTATGTTTGTCTTAAATAAATTTTTTTTTAAAATCTAAAAGACAAAAAAAACTTTAAAAGGAAGGGATCAAAGAAGTTGGAAGCTATGTTGGAAGTTCAAGAAGTGACATGATTTGATAAGTGAAGAAAGGTAATGATGGTCTTGGAAAGGGAAAAGGTAACACGGTTAGAGAGGTGAAAAAGTAGAAGTTAATTTTGGTTCAAAATTTTTCCATCTCTCTATATTCCCTCTTTTTCGGCATTATACTCTTGTTCTCTACCAAAGTTTCAAACTTGGAAGTTATTTTACCGAGTTAAGAGTTGATTCGAAAACCTTTTTTGTGAACCAAAAACCCTACCGAGATATTTTCTAAAATAGCTTCAATGGCCGGAAATAAGACCCAAGAGCATGTACGGCTTCCTCAACTCACCTCCGGTAAACCCGAGAAGAAGAACGATGCATCAAGCAAGGGAAAATCTCTGTATCAAAAGGTAACCAACTCAGAACTTACTCACATTGTTTGGGAAGGAAGAGAGTTTGGCTCTATAGATGAATTTTTTGAATTGGTGCAAGCAAATAGAATTACCGTAGACTTGAGATAATTTGAAAACTTGAAAAGAAAATTTTTGAGGTTGATATGGAGGAGATACTTACGGGTGATATAGGATATTTGGAGGCTATTGAAAACTATAATCCTAGGTTGCTGAGTGGTGCATACAAAGAGCATAGAGGAAAGGATATGTTTCATGTGTTTTCCTATATTCCGGGTCCAAGTTATGTTCGAATTGAGGAAATTGGTAAGAATGGGGCTGAAAGTTTGGAGGTGATCAGATCCTCTGATCAAATGAAGATGGTTACTTTTGATGTTGTGGTTGCTCAAATGAATGAAGTACTCAGGGCTTTAAAGCCCATTGTAATTGTTCTGTCTGATAGTGAAGATGAGGAAGATGTTGGGTATGTTCCAACATACCAGCAGGATGTTGTGAATGAGAATCCGATGGAGGTTGATGAACCATAATTGGGTTTTACTGGTGATAATATAGTGAATCAAGATTACCCGATGGATGATGCTTATGGTGGATCTGCTTGTGATGATGTAGAGGTTTATGAGGCTGAGAAGAGAGGGGGAGATGACTTCGTAACAGAGGCAATTGAGATAGAGGAGTTGGAGACTGCTCAGAAAAAAACCATGTTCCAACATTGGGAGTTGAAGCTTCTGATGGGTCAGGCTATGTTGGAACACATGTTACTGAAGAAGCTGAGCAGCAAGAGGAAGAAGTACCTGAGCCCGAGTATGTTCCAACACAGGAACCAAATCTGACTTACTTCATTGATGAAGTCTTGGATGAGTTCATCCAAACCAGGCTTAGAAAGGCAAAGAGGAAGGAGCCAGAAGCAGATTCCTCTCAGCCATCCAAGAGAAGCAAGCAGTTCGGACCTTCTCCCAAGAAGAAGAAACCCACACTGCCTCCTCCATCAGTAAGTGATATTGTTTCTACTATGTTTTGGGATAATGACTGTGAGGATATGTGGGAGCTTTTTTCTTAGAGGAAAGTAATAACTGAAAGAGTAGTGGATCTATATGCTTATAGGCCTAGTGGCTTTTCTGATTTTATTGAGTTGCTTGGGATTAAGACTGCTGTTACTTTGAATGATGAGTATAACAAGCAGTTAGTATATGAGTTTAACTCTAATTTGATGGTTGGGAACTTAGAGGAGGATTCTCCCTGGTGTGATAGAGTGTATGTTCGGGGGAAGATTATCAGTTTTTCTGCAACTAAGATTAACAAACTGTTGGGGCTGAAAACAACAGAGTTTGCTGGATTTTTTTCTAAGGAGATGGAGGTAACTGATGATTAGATATTAGATGAGGTTTCATGTGGTGTTAAGACAAAGTGGTCTGCAACCGGATATTCTCAAGCGTCATGCTTATCTTCCAGGCTTTTTGGTCTATACCAGGTTGCTGTGAACTGTTGGATGCCATCTACCAGCACTACAACTCTAACTAGGGAAATGACTAAATTGTTGTACTGTGTTGGAACACAGAATCCTGTAAATCTTGGATTGCTCATTCAGCAGAGTATTGTGAAACATGCAATCTCTCCCATGGCAAAGCATGTCTTAGTTTACTCTGGACTTCTTACTGCATTGGTCAAGAATGCAAAGGTGAGAGGGTTTCTTGAAGATGAGATTGTGAAGATTGAGTCCCTCAATCCTAACAAGAAGACTTTTGGGATGAGACGGGTCCATGATTTACCATGGAACCCTAAGGGTGCAGCTTCTACTTCTGTCGGAGATGAGAGGCAAATCAAGTTAATAGTTATGAATGTTATGCTGGGAGTCATTACTATTCATATTGTTGCACTTGAAGCTAAGAAGGCTAAAATTGAGGGGGAGAAGGCTCAGATAGAAGCACAAGTTGCTGCTCCTGATAAGAACTGATATGTCTGAAGGACTATATTCCAACATAGTCAGTGGTTAATTTCAAGGGAGCATATTTTTGTTGCTGGACTTTGTTTTGGTTTTTCATTTTTTTGTGACTTTGGTATATTCATGGTCTCAGGGGGAGAATATTTTGGAGGATTTTGGATATTATTTTTGCTATGATGTGATCTGAATTAATTCTCTAGATTTCTGGTTTCCGGTGGTCCTATAAATTCAGATTTGGTCATTCATATATGTTCCAACATAAGGGAATTTCTGGAATTCTTATGATTGTGAAAATTGAAAGTTTTTCTTTTGGTTCTTTATTCCAAAATAGTTAGGTCCACAAAATGTCAAAGAGGAAGATTGTAAAGTCACGTGGACTTCTTTGATTGTTGTGTTGGCATTTGTGAACTAATGTTGAAAAAGAAAAACATTCCATGTTGGAACATACAGAAAGTTTAGGATTTGATTGATGATAATATATTGCGTGATATTGGTTTATGGAAATTTGGAGGTTATGCAATATTGATTCAGACGTGTTGAAACATAATAGATTTATGAAAAATCCCTACAATTGTGGAATTGGATTTATGGAATATTATGAGATATTTGAAATAAGGAAAATCATTTTATTTATGTGATTTGGATATGGTTCAGAAGCAGATAAGAAATAGGAATATTATGGAGATAATTATGGGGAGTTCTGATCTGCTCAGGGGACTATTTATACTAGACATCACGGCTGCAATACACATGAATTTCATTGAGAAAATCTGCACTCATATTTTATATCTTTCCGAGAGTACTGCGAGAGCCAGCAGACATATGTCCCAACATACCGTGACCTGTTGATTAGTTCAGAATCGTATACCTTAATTTCTCGGGAGGAGTAGATCCAGCATCGACGAGTTTCGAGGTCAGGGGGAGTCTGATCAACGCGTATTGGTAGCAAGGGGAGCTTGCAAAATCCATACATTGTAATTAGAAAATATAAGTATAGTTGTATGGTGTACTTTGTACTGTATTCCTTCTGATTAGTGGATTTATTCTGAATTCGGTCAGATCCCGCAGACGTAGGTGAATTTCACCGAACTGCGTAACCAAGTTGTGTGTGCTCATGTGTTATTTTTCTTTACATAATTTGTTAGATAGGATATGTTGTAACACAGGTCTAATACAAAATATTGTCAATTGGACAGCTGCTTGGAAAATGTCGCCACTCTTAAAATGATTGAGGTCAGATCGTGTTCAGCTCGTGCTGCAAATTTAGTGAAAAAAGTCGAGGGTTGTCAAAAGGGCATGGGAAACTCGGTTCTTCTCATTCATATGCATGACATCTCCGGCGAGGCTTCCAGCAACGACGAGAATTCTTGGTGGACGGTACTCCATAAAGGTTTCTTCAACGTTGATGCGTTTCTTTAGCCATTTGTGCCCATTTTCCCCTGTAAACGTCCAAAGTTAATGTATGTTTTTGCTTCATAGGTGGTTTGTATTTCAAACCATGTATAATTGTGCTTCCAATCAACTAGTACAGGAAATGATCATAAACAGTCATTCGAAGAAAGATGTAGAACAAATCCATAGTGTGCATAGAAATGTTTGTATCGAAGAATATCAATCAGGTTGGGAAAATCTGTTTCAACCCAAGCCAATTCGCCGTTCTTATGTTATCCGTCCTAGAGAATATGACTAGAGCAAGATACTATTCGAAACCAAATTCATGTTGGTCAGGCAGCATAAGGCCATGAGGATTCTTCATTCCGATCCCATTCTGCTGATTGAGATAAATGCTTAGTTATCGTTGTTTTATGGAACATTCGTACTCTGTTAATGGTTTCCGCGAGGTCCAGCAGCGGGGAGAGGTTGAACAGCAGCTAAAGGATTCACCTGATACGAAAAAGCAAGTTGCCACAAGTCCAACAGAGCCTTCTTCATCAACTGTACTTGCTTCCTCACGACCCTGTTAGAACGGAAATTAAACATTCCATCACTTCCCTTTGTACAATGGAGATATACACAATTGCTCCAGAAAGAATGCCTTACCGCTGAAAATAAGCTCGCTTCCTTCTCAGAAGATAGTTCATTAATAACAAAAGACAGCCCACGAAGATTTTCCCATTTGATATCACCACTTTCTTACCCCCGAACTTCAGAGTGATGTTTTGGAACCACCAGAAGCGTGGAGCTTGCTGTCTAGACAATTTCAGAACTGTTTCATTTACTGAATTTACTTTGTTCTCTTTGTATTCGGATTCAAAGACCTTAGAAGTTTGAAGAGTAGATTCATTTCCATGCTTGTCCAAATGCGAGGCTGGCAATGAACCGGTGCTGGAAGCATTCATAGAGTTTAATCGCCGCAAAAGTTCCTGCGAAGACAGAAAATTACAGAGTTCAAAGCTCACAATGATCAGAACAGTTGCATAATAAAGTTTCAATAATGAGCCACGAATGGAAATGGGCAGACTAGTCATCCAAAACCAAAACTGTGAAGCCAAATATCATTATGAAGCACATAGTAATAAATTAGGCAAAACACTTGGCAGTCTAGAGGTTCGTCCAGAAAAAAAATCAGGATGCGTTATTATTCCGAGAAACATCCAAAAATACGAAAGTATGACAAATAAACAAAAAAAAACAGTACCATGTTTCACGAGTGAATAATTACATCTGCTTGGAACCAAGTCAAATAAATACCAATGAAATAGGGAGTTACCTGCCGCTTTTCCTCAGGTAATGCAGATTTCTCAACCCAAGAGATTGCAAGATCAATTTTCCTCATACTTGTTCCGGGACGGGTTATCAAATAGAGATCCACAACCTCAAAGTACTTACTAGCACCAAGAGAAAGCTGTCTGCCGAGTCCTTTGCCATTCACTGTCTCATCTTCTACGGAATAACAACAATTGTCATCAACGTAATTCCATATGCTGAGAAATTCCTCGAGATATTTGTCAGCACCGGAAGATGGGCCTTCTGCTATCTGGAGGTAAGCCCTAAAAAGTAAACTAGTGTCATGCTTTTCAATTCCCCAGAGTTTTCATACTCACTAAGATTAAAACATGTTACTCCAGAAAAGTTGCAGTGCTTACAGCTGCGAGATTTGAAGAGAGAACATTATTCGGTTATGTTCGGAAAACTTCAAAACCAATCTATTTTTTCTGGGGGACGAGTTTGGTTTTACTTAACTAATGGCCATCGACAATTGGGCCAACCGCTAAGGAAACAACCCTGTAATTTTCAAAAGCATCTTCAACTAAGAAAGTGGGTCATTGAGACATTTTCAACTCAATTTCTGGAATGCTTCCTAAACAGAGTGAACGGCATCATGCCGTTAAGAAGGGAGAACTAGTAGCTAGAATACGCAGGACCCTTAAAAAGAGAAATTACAAAGTGCTGCATAATACTCCCTTCTGTCCCAGCAATTTTGGCCTATTTTTTTGTTAACTTTCTCGGACCATGTTTGACCATATATTTCAATTAGTATATAGATTCTAATATCATCATGTGAGATATTGTTAGACTCCTATGACTACGTAGTTTCTAAAGATAAAATTTTAATGTACCATTAATATCTGGTTATATACTCTTATGCGCGTTGATTGACCTAATGCTTGGATTCAATGATACAAAGTAAAGAAATGGGGTGTCGATTCCTCTAATGTTCCACACAAGCCATCTAATCTTTTGAGTGTTACTAGATATCAAAGCCAGAGGATTTGATTTTTGATGATGATCTCAAGTTCATTGTGTTTACCCTATTGAAAAGAGTTCTTTTCCTCAACTTTTCAGGGTTAATGTTGACAGCCAAATTATGTTCAAATTCATAAACTAGACGAGATTTTGGTGAAGCAGTCAAATCCATAAATGAAAATGGCTCCTTATGTTGCTTTCATAAGAGAGATACATGAATGAATTGATTTCTCCTATTCCAAACTATTCAAAAAGAAATGACAAAGTATAGGGAAAACCATCTTTTCATAAATTTATGGAAACGCGGGATTTAATTAGAATAATAAAAGGCAAATGTCTTAGTTGCAATATTAAAAATTTATTATGCAACATGCAGTAGTTATAAAGTTTATAACCCGATTCATGCAACCCGAAAATTTTATCTTCATTTCTTATAATTTAAACTTTAAACATTGATTTTTCCATGATTTATAGAAAGACCGTCTTTCAAGAGATGAACTCCTAGAATTTATTCTAACTAGAATTTATTCTAAAATTTATTATAACTAGAATTTATTCTAGCTAGAAATTATTCTAGAATTTATTCTAACTATTTTAACTCACATGCCTTCGAAAATGATTCGAAGGGATAGTGACTAGTTATTTACTATTTAAACATAACGCATTGCGCGGTATTTTTATTAAAATATTTGTTTAATTAAAATGTATTATTTACGTTTCATATTTAAAATAAACATTAAAATAAAATTTTAAATATATTTTATGTAATAGTAACTATAAAGAAGTATAGAGTAAAAGTAATCAATTTAGATAGAATTTATTATAAAATAGTTTGTCTCTTGAAAGATGATTTTTTCATAAACAATGGAAAAATCAGGCAACTTTACCACAAAAAGATGAAAATTCACGGGTTAAAACAATTAAAATCCGGGTCGAATTCGGATTATAAGTTATTTAGATAAATGGAAAAATCAGGCAACTTTACCACAAAAAGATGAAAATTCACGGGTTAAAACAATTAAAATCCAGGTCGAATTCGGATTATAAGTTATTTAGATAAATTCACGTGCCTACAGTATTTTAGTTTTGGTTAGAAGCATTCCATAGTTAGAATAAAACATTACGCATTTAGACTAAAACATACAATAAATTAGAGTGGGTATCCTGATAGCTTATGGGCAGTCCACTATATTTTTTACTTATACACTGCATTTTTTAAATCACATACTAAATTTTAAATTTTAAAAATATTTTTTATTTTATATATTTTATGTTTTTACATTCAAATACACATTATTACTTGTTTTAACTTTTAAAATATAATATTTAAATTTTATTAAAAATTAACATTTAAGGTAAAAAAATACAGTGTACTGTTGATAAACTTATGGACATACTGCCGTTCCTGAGACATTCTCTATAAATTATACTCCCTCCGTTTTTTTATATTGGCACTCTTTATTTTTTGGGATGGTTTTTTTATATTGGCACTTGCTTTTTTTTTGGTAAATACTAGATTGTTTTCATCCACACAATTTACTTTTTACTCTCCTTATACAATCTCCTCCACTCATTTTACTTTTCAAAAAAAAAAGTGTGTCATTTCTTTGGTGCCAATATTAGGCAATCAGAGAGAGTATGTTTACTCTAAATATGTAATGTTTCTAACCAAAACTCAAACATTTCACTTGCAATTATCGCAGAGTATAAACTCATCACTTCATATTATTCTAATTAAGTCTCGTCTTTTCATATGCTTTCCATATGCCTAATTTAAAAAACTTAGGACCAATTTTTAATTACCTTGTGTCTCAAAATTAAATTTAAAACAAATAATTGTTATATTCTATAATTTAATCATTTAAGAATAACTATATGAATTATGAAGTGGCGTTATCAATTTAGGTAGAAATCATTAATAATAAATATAACAGCTTGGTAGAATGTAAAACCCACAAAATAATTGTGACTGTGTGTATTCATATATAGAGAGTATAAAGGTTATACAATATAGAATCAGATAAGGAAAGAGATATGTACAAAAAGAAAACTTATTTTCTTAACATTATTCTAATTCATTTATTCTATTATCCCCCTCAAGCGAAGCGTGGGACTGGTCGCAATGCAAAGCTTAGACCGTAAAAACTCAAACTGAGGACAAGGTAAACCCTTTGTAAAGATGTCAGCAAGCTGTTGATCCGTAGGAACATAAGCAACCATGAGCTTGCCAGAAGACACCATCTCTCGCACAAAATGATAGTAAATATCAATGTGTTTGGCTCTCTTATGCGAAACCAGATTTTGAGCAAGAAAGAGAACACTATTATTATCACACAACAAAATAGGTGGTGCACGGGAAGAGACGCGCAAATCCCGAAGTAAATTCATCAACCAAGCTAACTCCACAGTAGTATTGGTCATAGCCTGGTATTCTGATTCTGAAATTGAACGAGAAACCGTAGATTGCTTCTTCGCACTCCATGAAACCAGATTACCACCAAGGAAAATGACGTAACCATAAGTAGACCTACGAGTATCAATACAACGTGCCCAATCAGCACCAGAATAACCCAATACTGGAAAAGCAAAAGAATTCTTGCGAAACTGAAGACCATAATGCATAGTGCCACGAACATAACGCAGAATTTGAGTAACAGCTTGGTAATGATCATCAGTAGGAGCCTGCATGTACTGACAGACCGTATTTATAGCATAAGAAGTATCAAAACGCGTGATAGACAAATATTGTAGTGCACCAACCAAAGAACGATAAAGTGTGGGATTTCCGAAGGGCTTGCCAGTAGTACTTGAAAGCTGCAAAAAAACAACAAAAAGAATAGTAACCGGTGCCGAATTTTGTATGTCGGCATGCAATAAAATGTTCTTGGCATACCGTGCTTGCCCAAGAAATAAGCCATCGGAATTACGAACAACCTCCAATCCCAGGAAATACTGTAAAGTTCCAAGACCGGTAATCTTAAAATCCTGATTGACCCGATCAATAAACTTTCGAATAAGATGACCATCATTCCGGGTAAGAATAATGTCATCAACATAAAACAGCAAATAGAGCAAAGATGCACCCTGAGAGAAAACAAATAAGGAGGTGTCTGCAAAACTGCACACAAAACCCAGGCCAATAAAAAAAGGCACTGAAACGTTGAAACCAGGTACGGGGCTTTTGTTTCAAACCATAAATGACCTTGCGTAGATGACAAACATGCTCAAGACGCATCGGGTCTTTATAACCAGCAGGCTGCTTCATGTAAACAGGTGAATCAAGAATGTCATTTAAGAAGGAATTTTTGACATCAAGCTGTCTCAAAGGCCAATTGCGGGTGACAAAAATTAATAAAGTAGTATGAACAGTAGATGCCTTCACTACTGGACTAAAATTATGATCATAGTCAAAACCAGGTAACTGTGAAAAAACTTGAGCAACTAACCTGGCCTTATGTCGATCAAGTGAGCCATCAGACTTGTACTTCAAATGATACACCCATTTTAAACCAACAACATTAACATTGGTAGGACGTGGAACCAACTCCCATGTCTGCTGAGCACGAAGAACATTCATCTCAGAATCCATAGCAGCAACCCGAGACTGGTGGCACGATTCGTGAGGTGGGATCGGAATTGGTGTGCGGAAATGGTGGTGATCGATCTGGATACGGCTGACAACTGGTGGTTGTAGACAGCACCGGTGGTGGGTCTTGGATTGGAGCGTGAACGACACGGGCATTGGTGGCCGGTGGCGCAAGAGCTCCGGCGGTGATGTCCGGCGGCAAGGTTGACGACCGAGTTGGAGACGGACGAATCACCGAGAATGCATGCGGCGTTGGCAGAATCATATGGGTCGGCGCATATGAGACATGCGGTATGGTCGGTGGATGCGCGTGAGACCCCACGCGCGGTCAGGATGGGTGGAGCTGACATCAGGATGTCCACCGATGCTGCTGGAGAAACCACTAAATTCCGCGAAAAAGAATTATCCAAAATAATGGGTGATTCCGAGGAGGAGGATGGCTCAAACACTTCCGTGGGAACCGAAGAGGGCTCCAAAAAAGCTGAAACATCCAGTGACGAAGCATATGTAACAGAACCAGTATGGGAACCCAGAAAGTAGGATTCATCAAACTGAGCATGACGAGTGATGTATTCTCTCTTGGTTAGAGGATCAAGACATCGATAACCCTTGTATTGAGAACTGTATCCCAAAAAATGCATGACATACTCCGGGGTTCCAACTTGTGCGTAGAATAAGGCCACAAGTAGGGAAATACATGGAAACCTAATGCATGAATGTTGGAGTAATCAGGTGGAGAACAAAAAATAATGGAGTAACGAGACTAACCAGATAACACTGGAGTGAGAATATTATTAATGATATAGACTGTTGTTGAAAATGCATCATACCAGAATGAATGATGAAGACCAAAATGAAATAGCAATGACAAACCAGTCTCAGTAATATGACCGTGCTTCCTTTCTGCACTTCCATTTTACTCTGAAGTATAAGAACATGAATCTGATGATGAATGCCCTTAGTCGCAAAATGAGACCACATGCGATGATTCAAAAACTCAGTTCCACCATCACTCTGGAAAACTTTAATAGTGGTGGAAAACTAATTCTCAACAAAGGCCTCAAATTGCATATAAATCTACACAAAAGCAGACTTACGTCGTAGAGGAAAGAACCAAGTAAACCGAGAGTGATCATCAATAAAAATGACATAATAAAGGTACCCGGTGCGAGAGACAATGGGTGAGGGTCCCCATAGGTCATAATTAACTAAATCAAGTACGTGTGGTGCACACTTTAAATTATCATTAAAAGAAAGGCGCTTGCCCTTAGCCATTTCACAAGAAGTACATCAATGAGGCTTTGACTGCAAACTAGTAACTGACAAACTACCAGTTTTATTTAAAGATGAAATTACAAAAAAAGGAACATGTCCTAACCGATTATGCCATTGCTCAAATGAGGCTTTGGCTTTATTTAAATTAACAAAAGAAATTAAAGCAGCACCACCATAATTTAAAACATAAAGACCTCCCTCACCGTGTCCTCGGCCCACGAGCTCTTTAGTAACCTTGTTCTGAATAATAAAAGAAGTGTCATCAAAACAAACAACAACATTTAGGTCCCTTGTTAACTTGGCAATAGATAATAAATTCTTGATGATATTTAGAACAACCAAGACATCAGATAAATTAAGGGAATCAAAAATTCGGGAATTGCCAACATGAGAAATATTTAAAGCAGAACCATTACCAAAATAAACACGACGATTACCATGATAAGGAGCGACGCTATCCAGATTAGAAATCGAGTATAATATTCCTGAACAGTTTGATCTTCTTGACAAACTCCATGTAAATGATCACAGAGAAAAAGGTGACGAGCATGAGAATTATTCTGATATTTAGTGGCTAAAACATCCCATACCTGAGCAGCAGTGACCATACCGTTAACTGCTGACATTACAGAAGGAGTCAGGGGTGAGAAAAGAGCAGCTTGGACTATTTGATCTATATGAATCCAAACCTCACGAGCATCGATATCTTCAGATGCCTCGTCAACAGGTTCCTTGGAGGACGAGCTCGCAGGTGCATCTGAACACTTAATCGAACCATCAACATAGCCAATTAATTTGACAGTCCGTAAAACAGACATAACCTGAGTACGCCAGTGAGAGTAGTTGGAACCATCAACTTGATGGTGATGTAGTTGATCAAGGCGGGGAGAGTAATGGTCAACATTGGGAACAGATCCGAGCATAATTGAAAAATCAAATCGCACCAAACACACAACAAGCTTGTGAATAGCAGTGGACGATTGATTTAACTCTTGTGTAGGTACAGAGTAGCAGGTGCGGCGCGGGATCACACGCGGCGGCGTGTGGGGATCATGATGACGGTGCGTGGAGATCCGGCAAGATGGAAGAACGCGCGTGCGGGCGCGTGTGGCGGCAGTAAAAACCGATTGACCGAATATATAGAGAGACCCGATTGATACCATGATACAATGTAAAACCCACAAAATAATTGTGGCTATGTGTATTCATATATATATATATATAGAGTACAAAGAGTATACAAGATAGAATTAGATATGGAAAAAGATAAATACAAAGCCTAATCAAAAGAATATTTCCTTTCTTAACCTGATTATAATTCATCTATTCTATTAATTTGAAACAATAGATCTGGAGACCTTCATAGTCCACGTCATCCCGAAAGCTAATCCAAACCCTTTCCCTCAGTGGTTGGGTGACAACGATTTTGACACAAATTTTGGTACATGAAGATGAGTGTCTTGTTTACTCTGACCAAATTTTTGATTAGGCTTCCAATCGACATCATGACCCATTGATCAAAGAATTTTTGAAGGAGACCCAATTTTACACTATTGGAGAGTCGCCACTTAGATTAAAATTTGGGAGCCCATTTTGTGATTCGAATTGAGTACTCCCCGAAATTCCAAATCTAGCGGAGCCAACAACGACAATATTCGTCCAACAAGGAGAAGTGAATGAGAAGTTAGTGATTTTCTAGAAATTTATGTTAGTTTGGCCTTTGAAACGGCGATTTGGAAATCCTTTCTCACATTTTTTCATTGGGGTATGCTCCTGGAGAATTTCTAGATCAAAGTCCAATGAGAGTGTCTTCAAGACATTTGCATTCATTGTCCGTAAATCTCATACCAGTTTCGCCTAGGTGATCAATCTTTGTTTTCAAATTGAATGGAGCTCCAGTGAATTTAGATTGTACGTCGGTTAGGGTTTTGTTTAACATCTAGCCTTAGGAGAAGGGCGGGGACTTTTGTGGTTCCGTTATCACGGCATCACCGGAGTGAACCCCTAAAGAGCGGTGGCAGCATGAAAGTCAAAGAGAGTCATTTGAGAGGAGAAGAGATTTAATCTTTAAGTCGTATAAAAGACACTTTTCTTAAAACTTTATTTATTCTTTTTTGTGCATATGATTCAAAACAAATTTTTATAGGATAAAATGATGGTTGGTTGAAAAAAGTATACACTCACTTTTCAAATCCCGAATGAACAAAGTATTGAAAAAGTAGGATTCATACATTATCATTTTTTCTGTCTTTGTGAGGTTTTTCTCTCATTTTGAGTACTCTTCTCATATCTTATGTTTTCTTTTTGTATTCTTGTATCTAGATTGTACCCTTTAAAGAGAAAACAACTCATCTATTTTAGACTAATGGTTTGAGATGAAATAACACATATGTTCATGACATATACTCTTTGGGAACATTAGGTCATATATATTGATGAAGAACAATATTCACATTGCTTCTTTATTAACAGTCATATCTTTTCAATCATTGAAAATATTCAACTAAAGATGCATATACAATTCATTGAATATATTAGACTAATTTTTTAGATAGGGGGGGGGGGATTTAGAAATTTAAATTTGGTGGGTCATGGTACCTCTACCTTTGAAAATAGTGTTGAAATTTTGAGGAATTTAAAATTTAATGAATACAATTGGTTCAAAATAAAAAATAAAGTGGGATACTGATAAAAAATAATGTATTAACCAGCTAAAAAATTTAAAAATATTTTTTTGAAAAAAGGTAGGGAAATTGCCCTGGTTTGCCCAGGCGTATATCTGCCTCTTGTTTGAGATGAAATAACATAACTCTTCATGACATATACGTTTTGGAACCTTAAAGTCATATCTATTGATGATAAACAATATTCACACTCTTTGGGAATTTGAAATCATATCTATTGCTGATAAACAATATTCATATTGCTTCTTTATTAAAAGTCCTATCTTTTCAATCATTGAAGATATTCAATACTCAAAAGATACACACTCCTTCTGCCCAACTAATTATGACACATTTTTAGCCAATTTTCTCAAAACATGCTTGACCACTAATAAGTTTTGATACATATTTTAACAGTATGTAAAATTTTAATATTTAAAAAGTACGTGTAAAGAAAAATTTAATGATATCAAGTAATAGACATATAATTGTTTTATAATCATGATAAGAAAGGAATACTTTTTATGATTGGTTTTGTATATATCTTGTTCCATATTTGTTTAGACTTTGTATACCATTTGTACTTACTATATACTCCCTCCGTCCCAAGATTATTGGCCTATTTACTATTTCACGATTTTCAATGATCATGTTTGACCATCGATATCTCTAGTTACATATAACAATTGTTGAAACATTTATAGTATTGTGTATTCGTGGTATATATATGGAGTATAAATACACAGAAGTGTGGAGTATACGTGTATGGATACTTGAGGATATAGTTAAATAAATTAAATAATATGAATGGTTGTATCCATTCG
>JAULKM010155857.1:0-16841 GCA_032355605.1 Rubia tinctorum
ACATAACCCTTGAATGTTTGATCTAGACGTGGAATGTCTTCATTTATGGTGGTAGTCGTACCCTGATCTCCATCAATTGTATAATTGACCAGTCTTGCTTCACTAACTCTTGTTTTATACAGTTTATACTTTGAATCAGAGAATATTTTGAAATTACAAGAAATTTCATTTGGGATGGAGTTTTTTAAAAAATATGCTGAAAAATTTAGGGACCTATTGTGTAATTTTTAAAACATTATATAAGTATTAAAATCATTCAGAATTTTCATTTATTTTTGTTAATTTTTCTCTCCTCCTCCGTCTTTGAACCCGCAACCTCCAGTAACTGCCACCGCTCCGCCACAAAAATTTTCTCCGGCAACGTCACACAGAACGAATTCGTCGTCGGCGTCGCACAGATTAAAGCCCCTCTCTGTTGCACAGATCGAATTCATCTCTGGCGTGGCACAGTGTGTCTCCGATCTACAGGTGTCTCCAGTGACGGCGATTATGATGGAAACGAAGGAGCACGGCGGTGATGTGAACACAGAGGAGTACAGAGACGAAATTAAAGAGGAGCGCGACGGCGAAGTCACCAAGGAGCGCAGCGGTGAGGCACCGAGGAACGCGACGATGAGGACACAGAGGATTTGAGGTGAGAATCAGAGTTGTGCGTCACGCTTGAGATCCACGAGCTAATTTGGAGAAGAAGACCACGCGCGTGACAACCACCCGCATCACTTCCGGTTCCCATCGGTGCGTGAGAATGAAGCATCCGAAAAACCTCGGCTCCGCCGGTTAACCTCTGCTCCTCTGAGTTTCTATACTGAATATGTTGATGTTTTTAAATCTAAACCTCTGCTCATTTGTCGTTTGATTCTGTGATGATGTGTTGATAATATGTGTTTTTCAAAGACATTCTAGTTTTCATAGATATTTATGAGGTGAGGTGAGATTTAATAAGGTTCTTCTTTATTTATAAGGTTCTTCTTTCTGAGGTGAAATTTAATAAAGACCTGTTGAGATTTAATAATTACTTGACTGAGAATTTTGTCAACAATGTCTGTTTGGTGTAGTGGTTAACACTCTCGTTGTTGAGGTTGAAGTCTCGAGTTTAAATCTATGTGTCATAATTTAACCACATTTTTGTTGATGTTTCATGATTTTTAGTTGATGTTTTGTTGTTTCTAGTTGATGTTTATGATTTTCAGTGACATTTTGAAATTGCTATAAAATTTGACAATTTAATTTTCTTGTCGATGTTTAATGATTTTCAGTTGATGTTTAGTTAATTTCAGTTGATGTTTATAATTTTTTGGATGAATTTTAAGTAATATGAGTTGATATTTGCTGATTTTTAAATGATATAGGTTGGTGTTGTGATTTTTATTTTCTCTGTTGATGTTTTCCACTTTCTGCGTGAGGTTTGAGTGATAAGAGTTGATGTTTGGAGTATCTTTTTTCTCATTTTGATGTTTTTCATTTTCTGGGTTAGGTTTAGGTGATATGAGTTGATGTTTGCATATTTTTGGATGATATAGGTTGGTGCTATAGTTTTTATTTTCTCTATTGATGTTTTTCAGTTTCTGCGTGAGATTTGAGTGATAGGAGTTGATGTTTGGAGTGTGTTTTTTCTCATTTTGATGTTTTTCATTTTATGGGTTAGGTTTAGATGATATGAGTTGATGTTTGGAGTATGTTTTTTCTCATTTTGATGTTTTTCATTTTATGGGTTAGGTTTAGATGATATGAGTTGATGTTTGTAGATTTTTGGATGATATAGGTTGATGTTGTAGTTTTATTTTCTTTGTTCATGTTTTTCACATTCTGGGTGAGGTTTGAGTGACATGAGTTGATGTTTGTAGCGTCTTTTTTCTCATATTGATGTTTTTCATTTTCTGGGTGAAGTTTAGGTGATATGAGTTGATGTTTGTAGTTATTGAGTGATATAGGTTGATATTTGTAGTTTTTTTTAAAATTGTTGATTTTTTTTTCTCCCATGTTGATTTTTTTCATTTTCTAGGTGAGTTTTAGGTGATGTGAGTTGATTTTTGTAGCCTTTTTTGTGACATGGCTTGATTTTTTGTAGTGTTTTTTTCTTATGTTGACGTTTTTCATTTTTTTGGTGAACTTTAGGTCATAGAAATTGATGTTTTTAGATTTTGATTGATATTGCTTGATGTTTGTAGTTTTTTAAAAAATGATAATTGAAGCTTTGTTAATGTTTTATAATTTTTAGATGATGTTTTGTAAGTTGTAGTCGACGTTTTTTCAAAATTGAAGCTTTGTTTTGTCAAAATTTGGGAGGCCATGATCGTGCCCCTGAAAGATAGTATTTATAGGCTCTAATTGCGGCTATACTACTAGAAATTAGATAGTAGCAAGTCGGGGTCGTCCACGAGAAAAATGGGGTTTTATCGAGTGTTAAGCGTATTTAAAAGCACACAAAGATGTCACTCTAAGTGTGTGGTAACAAACTTGGGGGGTTTGATTTTAAAAAACACTACGAGTACTTTAAAGAGCTAAACTAACCAACAATTAGAGATAACAATATAACTACGACACACTACCACTAAAGATGTAATTAAGATTATAACGAGTGTTGGACGCAGTTGCTTTACATTTCTAATTATCCTTTGATTATCAACTAATCATCTCATTTTTATGCATTAATCACATATTGTGGAGAACTTATCAACATGTTTCGCGTGAAGATATTTCTCGCCTCTCCTCAGTTATAGTTAGAGTGGGCGATCGGCGCCACACAATAAAACTTACCCTCGGGTCACCCTAGACGATAGGCATCATAGACTTCCCCGAGAATAGTAATACACATGGAGAACCAATAAAACTAACACAATATCCTACAAGAGAGAAATATCGGGATAGCACAAATATATCTAATAACAACGACTACGAGGATCGGCCTTCATGCTAATCGTTATTGGTGGCCACATTGATAATTAATCAAACCCATTCAAATTCATCTCAAATCTAAGCAATTTCATCAATCAATAATAATAATTAGTTGTCACAGTCAATTATAACCTAACATCAATTAACGATAATCACATCGACAAAAAGTCAAAGTATCCCGGGTTTGACAAAAAAACCTAGCAAATAATTAACTCACAATCATCAACTAGTTGATCATTATAGTCTAAATCATGCATTAACTGCACAAGGAAACACAAAATATACTTGATAATCAAATCACAAAATAGGATAAATCAAATCTTAAGAATTCATACTAAAAACACTTACCAATTTCTCCCAAGAGTATATTTAGCCTAGATTACATAAACTCATAACTAAAGAACAACGATCCCTGTTTAACATAGGAGAAAATATGAAGAAATAAATGGGTTTTGGGGTTTTTTGGAAGAAAATTTGGATAGGGTAAAGATTGGGGGAAAGAAGGGGCTGAAAATGGGTTAAATCCGCTGCCCGGGTGCGTATCTGCGGGCCGCATGGCATGTCTGTGGCCTGCAGATTATGCACTAGAATCCGTCCATTTATTTTTTTTTCTTCGTTGTGGGCCGTAGAGATGCCTTGCAACTCGCAGAGGAGCTGCTGCACTTTTCTTATTTGCTTCGCCACTGGTAAATCGCTTATTCGTTTTAAGAGTTCTTGTAGTCGATTTTATAGTTCTCAAGAAGACGAATCCAATGGTACCTTCCACGAATGCTGGTTCTCCTCGGATTATTCCCAGAACTCGGTTCAAACTTCCGGATCACAATTCATCCACTTCTTTGTCTTCCTTCTTCGACCCTTTTATCTTTTTACCATGTTTTGACTCGTGGCCTTCAATCTTCTGCCATCCTTTCGAATGGCCTTCACTAACATACTCTGAAGTGCTTACGAATAATCTACAAATTTAGCTCATGAAAAGGAATCTAGATGCTCGTAAGGACCAAAAATCCATTAGAGTCAAAATAGATTACAAAATGAAAGATTTAGATACGAACACCAAAAATGGTTATCTAATCGCCTTATGATGTAAACCTACCTAATCTAGTTATCTTCCAACAAAAAGATAATAAAAAGGTGTTCAATGTTTTGGAAAATGCATGCATTTGACGTCTTATCATCGGTTGATATTTGTAGTTTTTTTAAAACTATTGATATATATTTTTTCCTTCCATGTTGATATTTTTCATTTTCTAGGTGAGTTTTAGGTGATATGAGTTGATGTTTGTAGCCTTTTTTGTGACATGGCTTGATTTTTTGTAGTGTTTTTTTTCTTATGTTGATGTTTTCATTTTTGGGTGAAGTTTAGGTGATAGGAATTGGTGTTTTTAGCTTTTAGTTGATATTGGTTGATATTTGTATTTTTTTAAAAAAACAAATGATAATTGAACCTTTGTTAATGTTTTATAATAAAAAAATGATTTTTAGTTGATGTTTTGTTAGTTGTACGTTTTTATCATTTTTCGTTGATTTTTTTTATTTTTAAATATATTTTTAACAGTTTATTTGATTTTCAATATATTTTTTGCTCCAATTTTTAAGTTGATTTTTTTTAATTTTTCGTTGATATTCTGCTATTTTTTGCTGATGGTTATAATTTTCAATTCAATGATTAGTTTAAATTTTTGCATTTTTAAAATATATTTTTTGAATTTTTTTTTGCAGATTGCAGATGGTGGAAAAATGATGGGAAAAAATTGGAACAAAAACTCCTAAAAAAATATTAATGATAGGTCCATGTAAAGTTATTATAAATAGATTCCTGCAAAATTATTAGAGATATGTATCTACTGCTAGAATATATCTAGAATTGTAAAAATGCCTCTGATTAAAGTTTAATTTGCATCACAGGAGACGAACTCGACTTGCTTAAGTTTATTTATTTATTTTCTTTGCAACTGTCAAAGTTGACATCAATTGAATTCTGACAAAATCTTATTTTCAATATCTTGTGATTTACTTGCTGTTTCGGTATGGGTTTGTGGAGATTAATTAATTTTCTTGTGTGTTTTAGTGCCGCCTGCTTGAACTTGCAAACAAGAGAAGAATTTGGGCCACAGGGGCATCAAAGTTGCTGGTGGACATTCTTTATTCTTATCGCGGAATGGGTTCGTCAGTCGGAACAATGATTGCTGGGTTGGATGAAACGGTATTTTTTCTGATCTTTAATACATACTCCCTCCATCACGTAACATATGAGTTATTTACTTTTTCAAAATTAAATTTGATTAACTTTGACCCTAAATATAAACTAATATATAGTATACAATAAATATATCCTGTGAGATAATGTTACATTCATCTTGACATCTATTTTATAAAATCAAATTTTATACGAAATTGTTGTATGTAGTTAATGATATTGACGGTCAAACACGACCATTAAATACCGTGAAAAAGTAAATAATCCAATAATCATGAGACAGAGGGAGTAGTATTTTGGTTGGTCATAATGCAGGTAGTTTGGGCAAAGATTTCAATATAAAATTATTGAATGAGGACGACCCAACCATAAAAAATGCACTGTTTCCTAGAAACAATGAGTCTTTGCTCAAATCTTGACATTTTTTAAAACGTCCATTTTTCACAACTACTTCAAATATTTTAAACTGAAAATAATTTTCCATCCGACATTTCAACTAAATGATTCTCATACTCATATCCAAACTGGCCATCGCTACTAGGAACATCATTAATTAACATGCTAGCCACGCTAATATCCGAACCAAAGGGATCATAGTACCAAATTTTACAAGCCTAATCAGTAACACAAGTTGCATTAAACCTTTCATCAAAATAACGAATGTCTCTAACTTTAATGATTGGTCAAACCATTGTTCAAGTCTCATCCCTAGACTTCCAAACTCCCAAACTACCTTAATTATAAACTACCATGAGAACAAATTTCGAACAAGATTCTGGATTAGGGGACAGAACAACTTTTCTAGTGTAATTTTACAGATTAACTAAATTTTGTCCACAACTAGGAATAGCTATGGTCCGGCCAAAAAGAGGGTTCAATAGAAAAAACATCACCTGCTGCATCAAAAACTAGGAGCCACCCAAATCGAACCTCAATACATTTCTTTCCACTGACTTGTGGGAGACTTAACTTCATACGAACCTTCTCATCATCATGAAATAATAATCCCGGTCATCGTCGTCTGCTTTCCTTGGAATCATGAGGATGGGATGTTGCGATGCTTGACGAACCCCTCCTCACAGCACGTCGCCAAGAAGTATAAATCCTCTCACACTCATGAAACCAGAGAGCAAAAGGAGACGTTGTACTATGTAGCTCACCAAATCATCCCTAATAGATGACCAATTGGGTTTTTGATTCTTCGTGTTGCGGTGACTGAAGGAAAAATTGAAAAATTTGAAAAGAGAATCAGTGAATTTGCGAAAGAAGCTGGGAAAATGAAATGAAGTGATTGTTATATCCCATAAATAAATTTATGTCACTTGATGTATAGAAGTGGAAAAATGAAGAGTCTTCTTTTAGGTCAGATAAAAAATTTGTAATCCTGATGTCGTTTGTTATTTTAAGTAAAAACTAAAATCAAGAAATGAAAAACTGACCTCAAGAAATGTAGCAACTAAGTCGGAGCGACATCAACATAGTTCATAGAAACCTCATTACCTCTTATAAAAACCTCTATTATTAAAATAAACACAATCATAAAAATTGAAGAGCGGTTAATTCATATGAGAAAGTATGAGGAAATACGGCTTTTCCATAAACTTATGGACAATCCACAGTGGTTTTTACCTTAAATGTTGTAATTTTTTTTATAAATTTACTTATTATATTTTAAAAGTTAAAACAAGTAATAATATGTAGGGAAAAGTGTAAAAATAACCCGATTAAATTGCGAAAGTGCAGAAATAACCTTGTAAAATTTAAAGATGCAAATCTAACCCTATATTTTGGAGAAATGTGCAGGTTTACCCAAATTGCACTATTCTGGCATTGACTAAAGGAATTCATGCGTTGGCCTAACATAAAAAGATAAAAATATCTATGGGTTTAAAACTAAAAATTTAATGATTATTATACCCCTAGGCTCTGCCATCGGTTCACCGCCGGTCAACACCGGTTCGTCGCAGGTCAATGCCGGACCACCATCTGTCAACGCTGGTCAACAATGGTCAATGACGGTCAACCATGGTCAATGCCGAACCACCGCGAGCTAGTGGTGGCCGGTTTAGATCAGTACTTTTATTAATAAGATAGGGTTAGATCAGTATTTTAATGACAAATTTAGGGTTAAATTAGCTATTCTCTAAAAAAGATAGGGTCACATTAGCACTATCATAAAAAAATCTTTTTGAGGAGAGGCAACTCCTTATAAATATGTCTTCATTACAACTTCATAATTTATTTATTTATTGAAAAATAATGTATATTTCATTAATTATTGGTAAAGTAAAACTTCATAATCTAATGTATCATAAATATATTTATAATTTGAATGTTAAATTCTAATTAGTTTTCAATACTCGCTCTATCCCAGATAAATTAGCACATTTTGACTTTTGGAAGTCAACTGAATCAATTTTAAACTACTTTAATATCTTGGGAAATGTACAAATATAACCCTATATAATTGAGAAAATGCAGATATAACCCTGAGATATTTTTTAGTGCAAATATAACCCTAACTGCTTAGCTAAAGTGCAAATATAACCTTCAGGTGACATTTCCGGTGTTGACTTGAGAATTTTAGAACTTTGACAACACGAGTGATCTCGCCCAAACCCTAGTGTGCTGTACGAAATTCAAGTGTCTAACCCTCGGGATACTCTTAATTTTGACTTGCTCCCTAACTATCTTGCAGGATTAGTTCACAAGGTTATTGATATTCAATTAACGCGCAAGATTAAGCAACAACGAAGATGCCCGCAAGCAATGATTATAACTCAAAATTTTTGAATATATGATTGATAAAAGGTGCTCAATAGCTCGTCCATCCCTTTTTTATAGGGTGGATTTCAAACCAAAAACCCTAATTACAATCGGAAATTGATTCGACTTATGACAGTTTTAAGAAGCTAAAACCATATCTAACTAGAATTCCTAAAATAAACCCAATTATACTCAAATTCTTCAAGAGGTAAGCTTTAAGAATAATACCTTATCTAATCTTACCAAATCTAATTTTAATCAGAATAAAACTCCATATTTTTGAAACGCTAATAGGCTGGGTCGAAAATAGTAACTCTTCAGAAGCCCACATGGCTGAGTTATTGGACTGAAATAAAATAATGTTACAATAGTTTAAAAGGATCACACTACCTCGTTAAAACCCAGTGGTAAAAAAGAGTATAGTGTTCTTCACGATGTCTTCAGTTAATCGACAAGCTTGAATAATTTATTCAAGCCCTAGCCGACTTATTCTTGAATTCTTTATCACGAAGTTGATCCATCAAAGCATTCAATGCCGCATCTCTGAGCTTCACTCTTGACTTTGTCATCGGTTTAGCCATGTCACTTAGAGGGTCCCGAACAAAACCCTTGAATTTTTTATCAAGTTGTAGAATGCCTTTATTTATAGTGGTATTCATCTTGGCATCTCCATCAAAATATGTCGTTGCAACCAGCTTCCTATCCAAAAATTGGAAGCATCGCTGTACTGAAGTTATGAGTTTCTCATTTGAGGAGGCAGATTGGGCAGATTGGTGGAAAAAGAAGAATGCATTCAATACCGAGAAGCATGAGATGAATATGGAGGAGTTCATTAACTCGATTTTTGTTAGATTCTCAGTAAATCCCGTCCACAAATTCCGTGTACGTTGGCCTAGCCATTTTGGCACCCCGACATTTTTATCTGAGATTATAGGTCAAAACCAAACTTGCTCAAAATCTTCAGGTTCTTGATATAACTACACTCATCTTCTTCTTTCGTTACTTTAACTTACCAAGTGCACTTTACACTTGTGAAATGTTAGAGTTTCTATGGTTAGAAGGAAGCATTCTTGTTGAACTTCGTCACAATGTTTTTCTTCCTAAACTTACTGTTTCGGAGCTAAATAGGATTGTCTTTGAATCTGACGAGTATGTTACTAACCTGGTATCTAGTTGTCCGAAGATCGAGTCTTTCACAATATATAGGTAAGAGAATGGTCCAAGTTCATCTCCACCAATGGGGCTTTCTGGTATATTTGATTCAAGGTTGCAAGAAATTATGAGTTCTCGACATTTAATGTCTTATGATGTCAAAGATAAGTAGAAACGATGGAGATCATCCACACAATGTGCCACAATACTTGTCATCAAGTCTGACAGAAGTTACATTTAGAGTATATGATGGCCCCGAGGAAGAGACGAAGATGTTGAAGTTCATCGTAAAGCACGTGATTCGCTTGGAATGAGTGATTATAATTGCAAAATAGATATCCATTGTACATTGGTACTGATACTATGTCACATTATATTTTGGAATTCGTAGTTGCCTCTATACCCCTTAATCATATCAGTCGTTGAATTAATCCAAATATTGTTTGTTTTATTTGGAGTCCTTAATTTGTTAAGTTTTGTTTCATTAGTAGCTTTAAAACGTCTTCCTTGGAAGACGTAATAAATGGATCATATGCTTGTTTCCCCCATCAAAAGTTCTACTTCTCCCTTGGGAAAACCAGATCAGCTTGCTTTCGGGTAAAGAAAAAGTTGCCGAAAAGGCAAAATATCCAAAGGGTGCAATTATTGGGGTTTAATCTCCATCTTCTGATGGGCGTAACCCTTACGCATGAACTAAAGGGGTATGTCTATCCATATAAATACCATACCCTCCTCTTCAATCTCCCACACTTCCTGCTTCCACGCACTTCATATTGTTCACTATCCGAAAATGCCTTGCAGCAGTACTCTACCTGACGTGAAAAGGGGTAACCTCTTCAACCCTATCCAACAAATGTTGAATCAACTCATCTAATTCGTTTTGTTGTCGGCTCTTTTAATACATAATTTCATTGCATATGTAGAAATGTCCCAAAAAAGTTGGAGGCGAAGTTTGCTAGGCTCCGTATGGATATTGAAAAATGGGAGGAGACCATCTAACAATAAGGGCGGGTATGAAATCCTAAATCCTTGCCATTTTTGTTGATACTTCTATGTTTATATTCTAAATGAACACATCCATTTTCGAATGACAGTGGACTGCTTTCTGGGCTTAGAAGCAGGCCCGCTTGGATATGATTGTTTGGTTTTAAAAAATTACGGTAAACCTCTTGAAATAGTATATAGACAATTTATAAGTATACATGTTTCTCAACTAGTATTAGTTATAAAACATTCTTGTAATTCAAATAGCTTGAACAAAGTGGGATGTGCTGGACAGTAAAACAGAGCGCGAGGAGGATAAGAAAGGGGAGAACATGGCAGATTCCATGGTTGTAGACAATGTTTAGGTTTGGTTAGTATAGTAATGATTTTTTGGTTGTTATTATAAAATAAACTATCTGATGCATTATGCCTACAACCTTTTCGGCCCGTTTAATGAAGTTAGCCAAGTTGTCGTCACTAATTGCATCCACAATGGTAACTCCTTAACCCCACTTTTCTTAATAAGAAGCACTCATTAATTAAGAAGGACCATTGTGGAGTTTTAAGAACCACTCCTTCATAAGGAGTTGCTCCTTAATTAAGGAGTTGATACCTCTTTATTTGTGAAATGTCAACCAACCAATGATTGACACTTGACATGAATTATTTTATATTTTAAATTAATTATGATTTAAAAAGAAAAAGAAGTGCCATTTTAAAGAGATTCATCGTTGGTGCTGGTTCAAACCTAGTTTTTACCAAAACTCATGATGTGTTATTTAAGAAGTGCTCCTTAAATCCACTACCATTGTGGGTGCTCTAACGCATTAGGTTATTTATGGTTGACGAAACAGCTGCAGTTCTTTTTTCCCCTTGTTCTTTAAGATGAAAGGCTCATCAGATGAGCGTAATAATTCATCGGTTTTATTGAGTCCAGTTTGTAGTAATGTAAACTTATCATGTTGGGGTGATTGAATCCCCTACATCAGATTTTTATTGGGGTATTACAAAAGATGGCATTGTTGTTTGCAATTTCTAGTTATATTTATATATTACTTTTATTTAAATTATTTTATGTATGATGTTCATTTTCGCTAATTAAGGATCATCTATTTGTAATAAGTAATCCTCATATTAGAATAGGTAAACCTCATTATATAAAATAGAAAATTCTTTATTCAAAAAATTATTCAAAATTTAGACATTTAAATTTAAGAACAACATTCTAATAGGAAGATGGAACAGTTCACAATGATTCAAATACATATATAGAAGGATCAAGATAACTAGTATTGTGAAATTCTTTCCTGCACTCTTCAATCTCAAAGGTCCCCACACATGAAACCTCATCTTATATTATAAAATTAATCAAGGGGTCCAGATCCTAGCGATGCAGGTCAATGGATCATGCAGGTATTGGAGTAGTGCTGGACGTGGAATGTATTTTATGGTAATGGCTTCGTGGGAAAAAAATATGGTTTTAAACATGTGTAAGTGATGCTACAAAATAGGGATTAAATACTATTCATTTTTTATGATTGTGTTTAGTTGTACATTTTTTAAAAATAATAACAGAGGTTTCTAAAAGAGATAATGAGGTTTCTATGAACTATATTGATGTTACTCCAACTCAGTTGCTACGTTTCTCAGGGTCAGCCTTTTCATTTCTTGATTTTAGTTTTTACGTAGAATAACTAACGACATAAGGATTATAAATTTTTATTCGTCCTAGAAGAAGACTCTTCATTTTCTTACTGCTATATATCAAGTGACATAAATTTGTTTATGAGATATAATGGTCACTTCATTTCATCTTCCCAACTCCTTTCGCGAATTCACTGATTGTCAGATATTGGGGACGATGTTGTGAGCTACATAGCACATCTCCTTTTTCTCTATGATTTCTTAAGTGTGAGAGGGGTTCGTACTTCTTGGCGATGCGCTTGAGGAGAGGTTCGTTCAAGCATCGTAACATACCCCTCCTCATGATTCCAAGCAGATGACGATGACATGGATTATTATTCCATGATGATGAGGAAGATTTGTATGAAGTTACGTCTCCCACATGTCAGTGGGAAGAAATGTATTGAGGTTCGGTTTGGGTGGCTCATAGTTTTTGATGCAGTAGGTGATGTTTTTCTATTAAACTCTCTTTCTGGCTGGACCATAGCTATTCCTAGTTGTGGAAAAAAATTAGTTAATCTAAAAGGTTACACTAGAAAAGTTGTTTTGTCCGTTAACTGGAATTCGTGTTCGAAATTTGTTCTCATGGTACTTTATAATTCAGGAAGTTTGGAAATCAGGGGATGAGAGACTTGGAAAGTGGTTAAACCAGTCCTTAAATTTAGTGATATTAGTTATTTTGATGACAGTTGTATGCAACTTGTGTTACTGATCATGCTTGTTAAATTTGGTACTTGCATCCCTTTGGATCGGATTTAAGCGTGGCTAGAATGTTAATTAATGATTTTCCTATTAGCGATAACCAGTTTGGGTTTGGGTAAGAGAATCATTTAGTTGAAACATTAGATGGGAGAAGACTTTTAGTGAGAGGCATTTTAAATTGCGATCATATTTTGAAATATATGAAGTAGATGTGAAAAGCGAACGTTTAAAAAAATGTCAAGATATGGGAAAAGACTCACTATTTCTAGTAAACAATGCGTCTTTGATGGTTGAGCCACCATCATTCTATAATTTTATATTGAAGCTGAACTCCATTTATCTCAAGGGTGAATCCATGAATTCTCATTTCCCGGCTGGAGATAGCCTAGAGGCGGCGGGGACTTTTCATATTGAAAATTGTAGGAATGAGTACTTAGATGCCGACCATTCCAACCCTTTTTATCCACGAACTTGTATCATTATGGATTATTCTATCTTTTTCAGATTAAGATGGTGTAATTCAATTTCTATGAATTATCTGTATGCTTTTACTGAAGAAAACTTTTTCTGTCAAATATTGTGAGGTTTGACTATTCAGCCAAAAATGATTAGCTTTTAAATATTGATGGTTCCTTATCCAAGAAATGTTGTCGGTTCATAAATTATTTCAATTACTGGAACTATAGGAACTTTGCTGGCATGTCCATACATTATTACTAAAAAGGTAATCTCAATGCGTACTGTCGAAACATTAGCGAAAGTTGTTAACACAAATTATATTGTTGGTTACACTTGGTTTAATACAAAAACAGGTATGCCAAATCCTAATGATGTTCCTCATTGGGAAATGAGGTTCTTACATAATGTAATAAGGTTCTTGTAAAGTCTACATAATAGATGCATAGATGGTGTAAATAGAAAGATTGTTGCTAGCCACTTGGTCAAAAGTAAATTTTGAGATTCCGTGTACCAATTTTGTATGCTGCACATTTATCTATCGATTGAGATATAAGTCCGTCTCTTAGGAGACCGTCTGACTGTAAGACGAAGGGCAAATTAATAATACTGCATATATAACATTGGGCAATCTCAAAATGGGGTTAAATTACAATTAAATATGGCTCGGGGGTAAATTTTATAAGCATATATGAAATCTAGGGGTTGATTTACAAATTTGCAAAATGAAAAACGAACTGGGCTAAACGGTTGTTCGTCTCCGGCAAGCTCGAAAATGTCGTTCCTTATTGTTGTGGTCGGCATTATCCACCATATCACCTCCCGCCATCGATATTTATAGTAACTTTCGCTGATCTGTTCTCGGCGGTGTTTAGCCCATTGGATTTCGAGATGGGTTCCGCAGCGGAATGGAAGGGCTTGTCGGAGAAGACGTAACGGAAGGGATTTTCGGAGAAAATGGATTGTAAGGTTGCGGCGAACTTGAATCACGGTCTTTTCCTGGTGATTCCAGAAGAAATCGGCAAGGAATCAGCGGCTTTTCATCTCTCTTCTCCATCAAAATCAGAGTTACAAGGTCGGGTCGCACGATTCAGGCCCGGTGAGAAAGATGCAAGTCGAAAGTTAGGATTTTGAATTTGGATCTGGCCCTACCACATTTTTCAGCCCATTTTAAAAAATTATAAATATCAATTCAATTTTAATTAAATTAAATTAAATTAAATTAAATTAAATGGCAAAATCTTGGGAAAGACGGTCTTTCCATAAATTTATGGAAAGACGGGTTTAATTATAATAATAAAAGATAAAAGGTCTTTGTTGCAATATTAAAGTTTTATTATGCAACGTGTAGTAGTTATAAATTTTATAACCCGGTTCATACAACCCCAAAATTTTATCTTAATTTCTTCTAATTTACACTTTAAACTTTGGTCTTTCCAAACTTATGGAAATACCGTCTTTCAAGAGACGAACTCTCACATAAATGTCAATATAACATTTTCATAATTGAAAGTACAAATATAACTCTAGATAATTGATGTAAATGCAATTTTACTCATTCTGCCAATTTAAGGACATATTTAATTGAAAAGACTATTTCACTCTTCTAAAAAATGACGAATTTACAATTATACCTACATAACCCTAATATTCTTTTTCCTCCTCCTCTCTTCCTCTTCTCTTTCTTCTCTCCCGCAGCCTTCTCGCCGTTTATGGTCGGGTGGCTTGAGGGAGTAGGGGTGGTGGTGGGAGTGGCTAGCGGGGGTGGTGGTGGCGATGGGGCGGAGGCGGGAGAAGGTTGTGGTGGTGGTCGGGTGGAGGGAGGAGGGGTGGGGGTGGTGGTGGGAGGGAGGAGGGAGGGGTGGTGGCAGTTAATTAGATAATATAATATTTACCAATTTTTTCTTACATATATATAGTAAAAAAAACGAGGTCCCTGTATAACTAGAAATTTGGAGGCCCGAGGCGAACATTTCAGTTGTCTCAAGCTTGAGTCACCACCACCATTCTTTCGCACCATTGCTTGGTTTCCTGCACCACCTCTCGCGCACCTCTGCTTGGTCTCCCTCGGCAGAGCCCAAGAGCTCGAGTTCAGTCGCCCACACCAACACCTAGTCTCTCATGCCCTTGCGCCCAGTGTCTGGCGCCTGCATCTTACATATCACGTAAGTGGCCACCACAACTGCCGCTGATACCATCACCACTTTTTATTTATCAAAATATAAAAGATATACAATGATATAAATACAATGATACTAGTAATGTATTTATACAATGATATAAATACTTCCCCCGTCCCACTGCTTATTTACTTTTCAAAGTCAAAAATTTTTTACCCTAAATTTCAACTAATGTATACTCCGTATATGATAAAAATATCACATGAGATCGTATTAGATTCATCTTAATATCTAGCTTCTTAATATTAAATTTTTATTCAAAAAATACTATACGTAGTTAGAGATATTGATGACTAAACACGATTATTGAAAATTGTGAAAAAATAAATAAACAAGTTTTACTGGGACAGAGGGAGTAAATGATGCGATCTAGCAGTCCCCTATCAAATGAAATAAGCCTAATCGCTGCCAGACCGGATCGTCCGCTCATAAAACACTTAACAACAAATTAGAACTAAAAAATGCTTAGACGAGAAACTGTTACTCCCTCTGATCTAGAATTATTGGCACTTAATTAATTGACACATTTTTTTTTGAAAAATAACATGAGTGGAGGAGATTGTATGTGAAAGACAAAAATTAAATTGAATGGATGAAATTAATGTTAATTTTACCAAAAAGAGAAGCTAACAACATTAAAAGGCAAAAAAAAAATTTTGGGGTCAATATTGAAAAACCAGACTATTAGAAAATGAAAACAGTGTACCAAGTGCCCATAAAAGGTCTACAAGCTGCTGCTCAAATGGACCGAGCCCAATAACACTAATTCACTGGTCCTTTAGTGATACCTATGGAGAGGTAAATAATGCTAATGTCCCCCAAATGCCTACAAATCAAACAGTAAAAATCCTTTTGACCTTCTTCATGTGTCTACGACAGATTGGACAAGTTCCAGAGGCTTTCGCAATCCTGCATGTTAGCAACAAATAAGCTAAATTAGCTGTGCATCGGTGCGTAACTTTCTTCTTTGTCTTCTATAACATCAAAGGAAAATCATATCAATAGCAAATAACATCCTAGCTAAAAGTGAACTCAATTTTTTTATTTCATGACGGAATGAAGAACACACCTCGTACCACAGGTGAAACAAGCCACACAATGGCCACATGGCAGGAAAAAACAGTCCCTTGGAGCATCAAAGCAAATAGCACAGAGGCGTCGAGTAGTGCTATCATTTTCGCCGCCATCTTTTGCTGATTTCCCCTCGAGATCCTCAAGATCATCACCACATTGCGACACAGAATCATACGAGGAACCCTGGCTCAAGAGATCGTCATCTTTGTTTCGAACATGAGGGGCTTCTTCTGTTCTGTCTCCTCCTTCTATATCATGAATGTGAAATCTTCTAGCTCCATTCAGGCAGACAAAATAGCAAGAGAAATAGATGGCCGTTAACAAGAGTAATGTCATCCCACCTGCATAAGGAAATAGAATGTGATTTGCCGCACACCTACACATACAACATTTTCTGAACGCATGCAATATGTATTTTCTAATCAATATGACAAAATCGAAAGGGAGAAACCAACCTATCCCTCCCAGATATGTTATCCATCGCGGTCCATATGACAGCTTCACGTACCACTCGCTCGTTTCTCTACCCTATAGCCATATAAAGAAGCAAAATGCTCAAAAATTGCCTGATTATGGGTCACCTCTGCATAGTACCGATTTGTTTTATGATAGAATCTCGTGATTCTAATAGTTAGACATAAATCTTAACCAGCACTAGTAATTGTCTTACATGTATTGGTCCGGGAGAGGTTAAAAGAGCAGCATTCCGACCACCAAAAGGGATTTGAACAGTACATTCGCCGCGAATGAAA